>JAECUM010033420.1:0-36315 GCA_016617855.1 Megalonaias nervosa
AAAAGACATAAATAAAAGAAAGGTAAAAAACTATTAACATTGAGGTGTGGGAAGATGGATATATGGACAAAATGATTTCAAAGGATTCACGATGTTGAGTTTCAATAAAAAATTACAGACTTCCAAATGAATATGATTTTTGTCTTTTTAATAGATGTATTTATTTAGGTTTGTCTGCAATAATAGTATCTGATAAAAGATAAGGATGCCCCAGAAAATAGTAGTGTTAGGGACCAGCTTCACACCTAAAGGAGAACGCTGTAAGGCTTAGAGTATTTGGCTTTCCACCAGCCTCACTATTCATAAGCAGATCTATGAAGCTGCAAAGAAGAATGTCACAGACAGTTAGTTCATGTCACTACAGTACTAAAATCATTGAAAGTTCCAGCTGCTAACAGCTCTTTGAGATTGTGAACAAGCTGATGTCAAGGAGTAAATGTGCACTACTTCCATTGGCCTTCTGTCTGGTCGACCTTTGGGATCTCTTTGCAGATTTCTTTCATGACTAAGTACATTCCATTAGAGATAAGGTTGACAATACAATTTCATTTGACTCATTGCTGCTATACAATTGTGAGACAGAATGTCGGTGGCATTCTTTAACAGCATTTGAACCTGTCTCTATGGCTTTGGCACATTTGTGATGAAGAGTTCCCCAAAGTCATGTGACCTTGATCCAATTCTTATATCACTGCTGCTTGAGTGCTTAAATTCAATATTGCCTTCACTAACCAATCTTATCAATACTTCTCTCTCATCCAGGGAATTCCCATCGTTTTTCAAAACTGCCATTGTAAAACCTCTGTTGAAGAAACTGACACATGACCATAATGATTTAAAGAACTACTGCCCTGTTTCTAACCTCCCATTCATATTAAAAATCTTAGAAAAAGTTGTTCTATCCCATCTTGCATCTCATCTGAATTTGAAGTCTTTTTAGCACTGTACAGTCTACATATCGTCCTCTCCATAGTACTGAAACTGCCCTTCTGTGTTTGGTTAGTAGAAAGATTACAGTCCTCACCCTCTGTGACTTGTCTGCAGCATTTGACACAATACAGCATCTTATAGTACTTAAGTGTACTGTCTCCAGCATGTATTTGGTATTCACAATACAGTCTCACTACATGGTTCAAGTCCTACTTAGTCAACAGGACACAAATTGTGTTTGTAAATGGAAAACATTCCAGCCCAGTTGATCTATCTTTTCTTGGTCCACAAAGCTTTGTTCTTGGCCCTGTTTGTCTTCATTCTGTACACTAACCCACTCTCAATTGTCATAGATTGACATCTGGTGTCTCATAAATTGTATGCTGATGACACTCAAATATACAAATCTAGTTCCTCAACTAAAGTTGAGGCTACTATCCAAGGCACAGAGAGAAGTATTTCTGATGTGAAATCATGGACAGCATGTAACAAAATTCAGTTGAATGATGATAAAACTGAAGTCATCTGGATCATAATGCAAAGACTGTCTCATTCACATCCTTTACCTCAAATAACTGACTACCCATTTGATCCAGAATCAAGCACAAAATCTGTTCACCATGCTACATTTTGTTGACAGGTTCCAGTCCAATATACCAATCTGACGTCACTAATGTGTACACCCAATCTAGAAACTTACACTACTCTTCCAATGCTCGTATTCTCATTGTTCCCACTGTTAAAACAAAGTCCTGCGGAAATTCTTTCATATACCCAAGCACAGCTATATGGAACAAAATGGCCATTAATCTTAAACACAAGGGCAATGTAATCTCATTCCAAAGTGCTTTTTAAACTCACCTATTTCGACTACAAGATCAGACCTAGAGAATTAATAATGTTTACTTCCTTAATTATTGTCAGCATGCTATAATTTGCAATTTATTAGGAACAATCAGTAGAACAAACAACATTGACCCAGATCTGCAAGCACATTATGCTAACGGCAGATCAGGAGCTTTGTTGTTTGCAGTTTGACTTATGGTACTTTTTGTCTGATAAAGATTTCTACTCATTTCATAATTTTTTAGAAGAGGGGTGGGCATTTGTTATCTTGAACTTAGATTTTAAAATGATATATTGTTCTTTGAACATATTCAGTTACAAATCAATTTTAATCCAGTTTGCTTACATGATATTTTTGCTCCCTCTCTCTTTTTATGGAAGTAGTGTACTAACAGGAAAATTCAGTTGTATGACTAAGTTTGTTCCAGATGCATTGGAATTCACTGGAAGAAAAGGGGAGAGTGTTTATTTGTTATGAGTGTTTATTAGTGATGGATGTTTATGAGTGACAGGTGTTCATTAATGATGAGTGTTTATGAATGATGGTAGTTTATGAGTGATGGGTGTTCATGAGTGATTTGTTTATGAGTGATATGTGTTTATGAGTGATTTGTGTTTATAAGTGATAGGTGTTTTTGAGTGATGGGTGTTTGTGAATGATGGGTGTTTTTGAGTGTTGGTTGTTTATGAGTGATGAGTGTTCATGAGTTATTTGTGTTTATGAGTGATGTGTGTTCATGAGTGATATGTGTTTATGAATGAAGTGTGTTTATGAGTAATGAGTGTTTATGAGTGATGGGTGTTTTGGGGTGTTTAGCAGACAGGTTTCACTCAGTTATCATTTGTAAATACCTATACATTTGGAATTAATCATCGCTCAAGTGAATGAAGTCAGTTACTGTACTCTAAGAATCATGTTTTATGTCTTCCTAGATGAGGAGTTAGAATTGCTTCTGAAAGCCAAGGAATTTGCAGAGAAAATGGAGGCAGAGTTTTTAGCAGAACATGAAATGAATGCCCCTGCCCTAAAACCAAACCAGTCATATGCACTGAAGAAACCCATCATAAAGCATGGTGATGGTAACCACTTGGGTATATCACCCTCTGTTCCAAGGATATTTGATCCTGTGAGCATAAATTGGTAAGCCTATTATAGTAGAATTGCATAAAAAAGCATGTTGACTGTATTTTTTATTCTCCTTTTCATTTTCGTTAAATTAATTAATAGGCAGTAACTTAGTCCCTACTGTCATAGTACATTGCCTACACAGTCTGTGGACTATCACAGTAATGTGGTGCAGTGTACCTTTTGCAGAGTCTGAGTAGTTGTATGAGACTAGGCCTCTACCCAGTACAATGATTTAATACGTCATAGGACCTTTGGTTGATTTCTAATCATTGCTAATTATGCATGCAGTGTAACCAATATATATAAAAATTAATGTCATATAGAATTTTGGAATTCGGACCTTTTGGATATACCGTATTAAGTCAGTAGTAATTAGTTTACTAATTAATTTAAAAATATGAGGCATTATGAAATAAATTTTCAATACATTATGATTAATTATTTATGGAATACTTATTTATTTATATTATTATAAGTATTATGCAGACCGTAATTTTTATTATATAATTTGAGTTCTGATGGAATATTGAACAGTCTTCAATATAATATCAGGGTATAATATATTAAATATAATACATTATACACAATAAAAAAATATTAATAAAACTGCTTATCTCTATTTATTTATAAAGTTCTTATATAGTTATCAATAGAGATATATGTATCTTTAACCCTTGTAGTGCGGGAGCCATATATTTATGTATGACGTCACCAGACTTTGTATGCAGGAACCATATATTTATGGTCAAATGTCACCTAGCTCTGTGTGCAGATACTGTATTTTTATGGCACAGGACAGTGATGTCTACAGATGTCCAATGTAGGCCAGTCATTAAACATGTACTAATAATAGCTGGGAGTTAGCACATGTAATAGTCCATTAGATCATGGCTCTACATCATTGCAACAGAACATCAGTGAAACAGTGGACTTTGATGTAAACAGTATGGTGGCTGTTAAGTAGTTGCAGTCTCGTAGCTGTCTTTAAAAGCCCTTTGCTGCTGATTACTGTTTATATGTATGGGATAGTCCAAAATAGAATAAAGTTTGTTAGGGTTTTGTGTGGAAGTGTATAGAGGTATAAATAGCAATACACAGTTTTCCAAATTTGAGAATTAATTTTCTGCATGAATATAGCATGAATTGATACGAAAGTGCTCCAACACTATCATGTGTTAATATAATAATAATAATAATAATAATAATAATAATACTTTATTTATAGAGGGTGACTCATTAGTTAAGTACTGTTCTCCCTTAAGGCCCTCTTAAGGAGAGTATAACAATGCACATTATATGAAAGAGAGCAATAATTACTGTTTATTTGAACATGTTTAGTATAACTTCTTAAATACTGTTATATTTTCAGCAGATTTTACATGTAGTGGAATCTTGTTCCACAGAACTGTACCAGAGTATTTGAAGTTCTATTTAAATTGCTCAGTTCTTGGTTTTGGAGTTGGAAGGTTTCCATGTGATATATCTCAACTGGTATTGTGTTGAAAAACGCCTGAATGAGTCCTGAAGATACACTGGTGCAGTTCCATGTAGACATTTATATACAAGAACTGCCTTGTGAAAATCTATCCTTTCATATATTGTGAACCATTTGAGTTCTGTAAACAATGCTTTTGAGGGATGATCAATAGATGCATCAAAAATTATGTGTGCTGCTCGTTTCTGAAGTATATAAATCCTGTCAAGCTCAGATTTAGCACAGTTTCCCCATACATTTGAACAATAATCCATTGTTGGAAGAATATATGACTTGTAGTATAGATTGTGAGTTTCCATAGGTAAATATTTCTTGATTCTCCTGAGTAGAGCAGTTTTGGATGACATTGTTTTACAAAGCTTATTGATATGGTCATCCCATTGTAAATTATTATCGACAGACACACCTACAAGCTTTTCATGTTTGACATTTTCTAACGGATGATTATTTATTGCAAGAGATAGTTCTGGGTTCCCTAACTTGTGTAGCTTTTGTGATTTCCCGAAAATCATTCATTTTGTTTTACCTTCATTAATTACCATCCTATTTTGTTGTGCCCAGTTTTGGGCTCTAATAAAGTCTGAGTTTATTCTGTTTTATACAAGTGCAATGACATGGCCATCCCGTTCAGTAACAACTTCAGATTCCACTAAATCGAGCTTAAACTAGTAGCCAAGTTTATCGAGTCTGTCATGTACAAAACCTTCTCTTATATTGGTGGATACATTGTATCATCAAGAGTGAGAACTGCACAAGCTGAAAAGTGACCAACCATTATTTTTCGGGGGTGTCAGGTGTTGATGCCTATGTATTCCTTTCCTTGCCTATCCAATTTTTAAAATTATTATTATTTGTTTTGTTTAAAAACAATACTGTTCTTGTTTTATAAAGTTCATTTTGCTGTTTTCTCTCTCTCTCTCTCTCTCTCTCTCTCTCTCTCTCTCTCTCTCTCTCTCTCTCTCTCTCTCTCTCAACAATCAAGTTGAAAAGGAAATGGAAGAAAGAGAGAGGGAGGGAGAGAAAGCGAGAGAAAGAGATCCACTTATTAATTAACCAACTCTTACAACAGTAATGTGGAATGTATGTGACTTGGGAACCTAATAATCTTTCATCCAAGAGCTGAACTTTCAACTTGGTGGAAATCTTTTTGGGTTTTGGGGGTTTTTTTTCGTCAGTTTTGTTTTGCTTTGTTTTTACAGAGCTAGTTTCAGAGGTAGCAAAATGAACAAATAAAGCTTGTTTTTCGTTTTTATTTTTTTCAAACATTTGACAACGTAGAAGTTATAATATGTTAAGATTGTTGCTGAGAAATCTATTTATTTCAAATATTTTTGGCAGGTTGCAATTAATAATTATCATTGAAAACCTCACAACCGTTGCTCTATAATTTATAATCAGTGAGAAATAATTGTGTTAATTTTCGGTAATAATGACTTTCAGGCCTCTCAGATAAACAGCTTCACTCAAAAGATTACCTGACAACCAATGTGACTTTGATACATGTGTACTGGACACACAAGCTCCCATCCAGTGTTGCAAACTTGCATCTCAGTGTTCATACTGTTGTTTATTTCTGCCTCACTTGGTGGCAAAGATCAAAGAACTCACTTGGCTTGGTAACACATTGGCATTTCTCAGCTGATGTTTCATGACCATATATAACCAAAAAATAGTACACTACTGTGTCTAGAGAAGACCCAAACTAATGACTGTGATAATATTGCTCTACCTGACGATACTACATCTGTCTGGTAGGTCATTGACAGTTGTGCTCAAACTAGCTGAACATTAGAAGATGTATTAAAAATGAGATTTTAAAACATCTGGAGTTCTAAAGAAAGATATTCTAAAATTAAAATGCTGTCATTTATTAAAGAAGACATTAAATATAATAATAATAATAATAATGAGGACTTTGTATAGCGCCTAATCTTTAGAAGCTCTAAGCGCTTTACAACATTTGACAACACTTAAAAAAACATATATAATGATATGATTACAAAATTAAAAACAAACACCACGAAAGTAGAAGCAGAAAATATGCTGTAAATATTTAAGGCAAGGATATATTATTAGGTCTTTAAGTCTGTTCTTGCAGTTGAAATAGGTGAGTTTTAAGAGCGCTCTTGAATGAGATCACTGTGTCTTTGTGTCTGAGTGCAGTGGGCAATTCGTTCCACGTTGCTGGGCCCTGGTATGCAAAAGAGTGTTGTCCATATGATTTCATCATAATAGTGGGAATAATGAGAATACGAGTGTCAGAAGAGGAGCGTAAGCATCTTGCAGATGTGTACACATGGGTGAGGTCAGATAGGTATGTTGGACTGGAGCCCGTCAGTGAAACGTAGCACAGAGAACAAATTTTGTGTTTAATTCTGGATCGTATGGATAGCCAGTGTAGGGTACAGAGCAGGGGAGAGGCGTGCTCTGATCGTGGTATTCTAAGGATGATTCGAGCAGCTGTATTTTGAACTTTTTGAAGTTTCTGAAGTAGATATTGAGATGAACCAGACAGAATTGAGTTACAATAGTCCAGTCTTGAAAGTACTAAGGAACACACAAGTGTTTTAGTGGCATCAACTGAAAGATACTTGCAAATGGAGCTGATTCGTCTCAGCTCAAGATATGCAGCCTTGCATATGTTCATGACATGTTGGTGCAACGAGAGAGTATTGTCGAGAGTGACACCGAGGTTTCGTACTGACTGTGTGAATTTAATGTTGGTGTTGCTGATATTTATTGTCTGAGGTAAAGGATATGAATGAGAAAGTCTTTGTGTTGTAATTAGGATGGCTTCAGTTTTATCATCATTCATCTGCAGCTTGTTACATGTCATCCATGATTTCACATCGGAATTGCACCTCTCTACGCCTTGGATGGTAGCTTCAACTTCAGCTGGATTGTTAGATTTGTATATTTGGGTGTCATCAGCATACAATTGGTGAGACACTGGATGATGATCTATGACACTTGAGAGTGGCTGAGTGTATAGAATGAGGAGAACAGGTCCAAGAACAGACCCCTGTGGAACACCACAGGATAGATCAACCGGGCCGGAGTGTTTTCCATTTGCGGACACAATTTGTGTCCTGTTGACCAAGTAGGACTTGAACCATAGTAAGGCCGTATCATGAATGCCAAACACATGCTGGAGACGGTGAAGTAGTGTATCAAATATAAAAGCTGTCACATGTATCGAGATACTTGTATTTGTCAAATTTGCAAGCAACAGTAATTGCTTATAAATGTGTTTACATAAAAATCTGTAAGACATCTACCTTTCAACAATTTTGAAATGAGAAAACTAGTTTTCTGTTAGTCTGACTTCATTGCATAAACATTATTCTCTATACACTTAAAAATATGACCAATATAATTGTTCTACATTATGATAATTAGTGTTTTACCTTCATAATTAAAAATCTTGATAGCATTGATTTCTTTGAAAAATGAATGCTGTATTTAGTTGGATAAAAGATTCTGCCAACAATATTATTTTAAAATGTCTTGTAAACCTTTCAAACACTAACATTACTTTTTTGGTTGCTATGGCAACCAAAGTAAATCTATAATTATCTATCATTTTTAGTATGATTAGTATTGGTTCCTTATCAATGAACTATAAATGAATAGAACTATATTTTATAATGAGAAAATTTGTGAATAATAACTACATAAATATTGCATCTTCTAAATATTGGAACATACTGAAATATAGAGACATGTTTGAAAGTAAAGTTTTAATTATCTAGCATAGGCCTAAAAGTAATGAACAGAGGGTATGTGATATGTAGAAAAAATTAACTGTCCATGTATACATTCAGAATAACTATATTTGATGGAAAAGTTTACACTATATTAAAATTTTTGTCAAAAATACTTTTTCACTTATTTCTCTATTTATTTGCTATAGTAATCATGAAGACACATTATTTTCACTGACATTTTTAGTGTCAGAAATCTGCATGCATATATGCGTCACTTTGAACAATTTCACAGCAGTCTAATTATAAATACTAATTTTGAAGTTGTTATATGGATTTGACCCAAAAAGTTTGTATTATTCTGAAACAATTCAGCATACACAGACAGGGCAGTCAGAAACAAATCAGCACTGGTTTCAAGGTCATGCAAAACAACACAGCACTACTAGGGTTAAGATCCAATTTAATGTTGTTGTTGTTGTTGTTGTTGTTGTGGGGCTTAACACCATTTTTCAGCACACGATAGGCTATACATGGCGGCCAGTATTAATGGTGGAGGAAGAAACCGGGAAATCCGCGGAAAGAACCACCGACCCACGAGAAGCTACTGGCAAGCTTTCTCACATATCCACATTCGCCGAATCCTAGACTCGAACCCACTCAGACAGAGGTGAGATGGCAGTGATTCGTAACGAAGAGCGCTTTAGACCACTCGGCCACTCGGGGCCCCTCCAATTTAATGTATTTTTATGTATTAAAATGTCATTTATCCATACTGTATATGCATATCGCCATCTGTTATTTTATGTAAATTTTATGTGAGCGCAAATTATATCCTGAATATTTCATTGTTATAGTAGTAATTATTGGCTATTGGTGACTAATAAGCAAATTTAGAGAATTATTTAAAAGAAAATGTGTCTGCTGCAAAAGATCATTGTATTTGTGTGGTTGTCTTTTTCTAGTCTTCTTGGTTTAAACCGCTTGGTGTCAGTATTCTAATGTGGCATGTCCAGTAAGATTCCATTTCTTTCCTGGTTTTGCAGCTCCAGATGGGGTTGTGAGCAATTGCCATAAGTGTTATATCACTGAAAGTGTAGCCACAGGCGGAGAAGTGTTCTGCAACTGGACTTCTGTACAGCTGCTTTGTCCTCCAGTTACATCTATGCAGGCTGATCCTTTTGTATAGCTTTTTGGTTTCTCCAACATACCAAAGGCTACAGATCTTACATGTGATGAGATAAATTACATTCTCTGTTTTGCATATTTTGTTTGAACTGTGTATGTTCAGTTTTTTGCTAGTCGCTGTGCTAAAAAATGTGCTGGTCTCTATCATATGTTGATAGGTTTTGCACCTTTTATCGCCACAGGGGCCAGATTTACTAGGGTGGTCTTCATGGTTACTGATTGGCGTTAGCTTTGCCCTGACTACTTTTTGGGTCTCAGGAAGGCTACTACAGGTTTGTTCAGAAGAATTAACTTTAGTGTGTCACATGATTCCATGATGGGCCAGTGTTTCCTGATGATTTTACCTACTTTGGGGTTGTCTGGATGGTAGGTCAGGATAAATGGTATCCGATAAGCCTCTGCCTTCTCTCAATATTTTAGTAGGTCTTTGCGGTTTGTTTACCTCTTTGGGTTGCCTCTGCTATCAGGTCTTTGTCATAGTATCAGTTAATCAAATGTTCCGATAACTCTTCAGGTCTTTTTTGGAATGTTTCATCGTCGGAGCAGTTGCTGGATATCCTCAGTGACTGGCTATATGGGATGTTCCGAATGAAGTGTTTTGGATGACAACTGGTTGGGAGGAGATACTTGTGTTTATCAGTTGGTTTTGAGTAGATGCCTATATGGAGTTTGTTTTCTACCGGTCTGGTTGTTGTGTACAGGAAAACATGGTTTGAGTTGGAGACTTTTGCCGTGAATTTTATTGAAGGATGGAAGTTGTTTGCCTTTGATATGAAATCATCCAGATTTTCTCTTTCATGTTGCTACTTCCTTTCTATATCATCAATGTAGCGTACCCGATGGTATGGTGTAAGTTCCACTGATGCTAACAGGTGACCCTCCAGTTTTCCCATAAAAATATTAGCATATGAAGGAGCCATCTTTGTACCCATTGCGGTCCATTGATTTGGAGGTAGTTTTCTTCATTAAATTCAAAGTTATTGAGTTTTAGGACAAGCTCCAGGAGTAGGACTGGGAAGTGAGCTGGCGGATTGTCTACAGTTCTAGTTTCCCATGCTTCCCTACACGCCTGTATCCCTTCGTTGTGCGGTATGTTAATATATAAAGTTCTGATGTCTAAGGAAATATGCAATGTATCTGGCAGTAATGGTTTGCTTGCTTTGCTTTTTGTGAGAAAATCTGTTTTGTCCTGAAGATATGATGGTAATTTGTGGATATGTGATCCAAATATTCTGATATCCTTTCTGTGGGATGCTGTTACCAGAGATTATAGGTCTGCTTGGGTTTCCTTGTTTGTGAATTTTAGGTTGAAGGTGAAATCTACTGCCCTTGGGTTTTCTGGGCTTAAGTAGTGTTTCATTTGCTGGTCTATGTGCCTGATTTGGTACAGACCTAAGCCAATGCAGATATGGCGACTATGTTAGTAAAGAAACTCCTGTTTGTTTCAAAATGCCAACAGGTTGAAGTTGACAGTTTCTTGAACCCCTTGGCAACAATCAGGTTAGAAATTATAAATTGATGAATTAAATGTCTAAGTTTGTGAATGTTTTGTATTTTTGAGGCCTTATGTTTTTAAAAATGTTAGAGAGGTACAAACAAACAAGAGGGCATGCGAATATTATAGGTGTATTGTAAGTCCTTTCAGCACTGCTGTGGGAGAACCAATTAGAACAGTATGCTGAGAAAAATTCAAGTCTCCAGTCTCAGATGAGTTGAAAGGTGAACATTAAGGACTGACCATTACATTTTGGAGGGGGCCTGGGTTTGCTTTTCTTAATTTTCTGCCCCCAAATAGCATGACCCCAGCCCCCCCCCAAAAAAAAAAAAGACAGCAGACTAATTCTATCTATCATATTAGTTGACTATAAAAAATTTCTAAAGATACAAAAAACAAAGATAACCAGCTGGTTGGAAAGAAAGTCCCTAAATCCCAGCATTCACTCCCCCTCCCATAAGTTAAATGGTCAATCCCTAATGACACTTGCTTAACCTTTCAAGCCTCCACTGAACTTCTGAGAGCAGCAAATTTTGCATCTAGTTAAGTTCATCTGTCCAGTTGATTTAAAGGGCAGAAACTTGTATTTTTTAATGTCTCTGTGGTTGTGTCTGTGTGTTTGTGCACAAGTGTGTGACATTTCTAAATCTTCTATGTAGACATTTTTACTTTTAATTATTAAAATTTGAATTTGTTTTTTATTCTCGTTTGTACAACATCACTTTTTGGGCCATAAATGCTGACCCCCCTCTACAATGGGATATATATTTTTAAAAGCAAACCGCCTTGTTCCCAGCATACAATGTATGTTTAAATGGAACAGCCCTGACTTACTTTTGTTAAAGATGTAATGAATTCATTTTTTACCACATCTATTTTGACACATTATTTTGAAGTTATTGATTAATATGATGTAGTATTGATGAAAAAGACCAGATACAGTATTTAAAAGAGGCAACCACATTATTTTGAAATATGAAGGCTTTTATTTCCTTCTAAGTATTCAGACTTGTTTTCCTATACGTGAATGAAACTATTTACTTGATGCTGGCTTAGTATCAGTTACACTGCTATGCAATTTGCTTGCAGGTTACACGAAAACTTTGAGAAGGATCCCCAGTCCTCTGTGGCAAGGGCTGATTTGTATGCAGCGTACCTGTGGTTTTGTGAGCAGAGTGGAGTGCCGATGTGTAACCAGGCATTGTTTGGGAAATCTGTTAGGGCAATCTTCCCTAACCTGAAGACAAGAAGAATTGGAGTTCGTGGAAAGTCAAAGTATATCATTTCTTCATAATATCTTAACATAATACCTGCACTTGCTTCATGAAGCATATGCCCCTCTTTCTGGTTAAAACTGGCATACAAATAGCAACTTCTGAGCTTTGTATCGTAGTCCTTGTATGTCTTGTGGCACTTCCCAAACCAAAACTGCAAGCTTATTTTTAAGATTGCAGCAAGCTTGCAATATAAGCTTGCACAAGTTTAGATTTGAAACCGCGCAAGCTTGCCAATTACAGTCTTGCGCAAGCTTGTCAATTATAAGCTTACCAATTACTAGCTTACCAATTACAAGCTTGCAAACAAAGCTGACCTAGCGAGCTGCATCAGAAGAATTAATATGGCATCGATTAAATTATTCTGTACATGGTCACATACCTCCATTTTTCTAGTTCTTGATGTGTGACAAGTATGTAATATCAAATATTAAAATGAAAATGTTAATATATGGTGAACATTAATTAGCATGAGATCTTACAGTCACAAAGAAAAGAATGAAATCATCAAATCATTTAATAATATTTAATGAGATAAAAATAAGAGCATATGAATGGGATCTGTGTGAGGAAACTCTTTATACTTTTGTTCAATATGGCTTTGGAAATGATAATTTTTTCCCGACCGTGAAAAGTCCTTGAATTTTGAAAATATTGATGAAAGTCAGGAAAAACCCAGGAATTTACCACCACCACTTGACGCCTGAAAGAATTACGTAATTGAGTTGTAACTGAACTGATCCTGAGTTAAATTTATTGAGTTCTGACCAGAATGGATCGTTTGGGTGCTTGCCATAAACAAACTTGTTGAGTCAATCCAAACGTTCAGTGCATTAGATCTGTCTAGTAGATTTTTTCCACAGATAGCTCGAATATTTGTATTTTTCCTTACGTGGAAGGTATGAAAACCAGTCTATTATCAGAAGAGGCCAACATGGTGGTGGCAAAGCTTAGCCGCTTACCAGATGGCCATTGTTAAGTTCTTTGTTAAATCTAGTCATACCTGCACATATTCGATATGAAAATTATTTATTATATCAAAAAATTGATGTTATTAAAATCTTTATGTCGTTAATCTGCTGAAAGACAAGATAAAACTATGGTGTTCATGAAATTTGACCTGGTACTCAGATTTGCATTGCTAGTCACACGAGTACACAAATCTCACAACCCATATTTTCAAATGTTGTAGAAAAAAAAAAACATTAAATGAAAGTTGTATATTGGTTGTAATAGAATACAAAAGCAAAGAACACATAATTCTGTCTGTCTATCTGTCTGTCTGTCTCTGTCTCTGTCTCTCTCTCTCTCTCTCTATATATATATATATGAATAACTACTGGGGTTTTGTTGTATTATGTGACTACCACGTTGATGTGCTCTGCTTAATGAATCTGAGGGGCCCCGAGTGGCCGAGTGGTCTAAAGCGCTCTCTGTTATGGATCACTGCCCTCTCACCTCTGTCTGCGTGGGTTCGAGTCTAAGTTCAGCGAATGTGGATATGTGAGAAAGCTTGCCAGTAGCTCCTCGTGGGTCCGTGGTTCTTTCCACAGATTTCCCGGTTTCTTCCTCCACCATTAATACTGGCCGCCATGTATAGCCTATCGTGTGCTGAAAAATGGTGTTAAGCCCCACAACAACAACAACAACAACAACAACAACTTAATGAATCTGACTGGCCAGATTGCTGTGACAGTGACAGGTTTCTTGTCGTTGTTCTCGAAATAAATACATTGAGAATTGTGTACTCTCTGGTTTATACAAAATGTATCAGACTTTCATTTAATATAATTTACTTTTTTTACAACAACATTAAAATGGAGTTTATTGTTGATATCACATGACTGTTGGACTTTCAGTGTAGTTGTTTGAGATTTGTGAAGTCATGTGACTAGTAACACAAATGGCAACTACAAGGTCAGGTATCATCTATGCTGTTGTTTCATCTGGTCTGTCAACGGATTAAAGACATGACGATTATAATACTTGCCATTTCTGGGAAGAAAAAATTTTCCTATCGATTTCATGCAGGTATAAGTCATTATAACATCTTTTAAATTTTCTAGGCCCGCTGGTAAGTGACTACCATATGCCACTACTGCATGGTGGTGGCAAATTATAAATTTTCTATATGCAGTTGCTCTGACCCCACACCAAAACCTAATGTCCAAATGTGAAAAATGGGGTGGAATATTCAGAGGAAACCCAAATTAGAAAATGGACTGCTGTTTGTTGTAAGTTAAATTTTATTGTCCAAAATGTCGAATCTCTGAGCTGAATGTTGATACGAAACTATTACACAGTGGCATGTAGCTTAAAACACTGGTTTCAGATCTTAAATAGAACACTGGAGAAATGGGAAATTGTTGTCCATTGTATTATATATATTAAAAGACGATACTTGCCCTTTGTATCAATACAGGTTTGGGGATGGTTTATCGAATTACAAGAAGACAAGTTGATTTTACAGAAAAGTCGGGCCTTGTTTATGCAACAATACAGTATATATTTTGAAGGTCTTTTGTCAAAATTTAAATCAACCCTTTTGTATATGTTTTTTTAAATGAATAATGTTTAATCAAATCGTCTTAAGGAGTTTAGGTTGTTTGAAAAATCTCGTTTGGGATTTTATTGGCACAGATAAATTCTGGGTTAAACTTTTTTGTTACAAGATAAGATTATAATACTTTGCTTTTATTGTTTTTTTTATACTGTGATAGGAAATGTTTAATTTGTTGGCCACAATGATGGGAGTATGGGAATTAGCTTGAATGCATCAGTAATATCTGTCTGACACATATTAGTGCCCATTCCTAACTGCACCAGAATATGAATAGCATCATCTGTGTTTACGTACGAGAGAGAAAAATCATCATTGCTGATTAAGGCATTGATACTTTCATGCTCGAGTGAACTTTGCGGTGCCGACAAATCTACTATAAGTCTGTACTTGCCGGAAGATTTGCTTTGTACTACACTCAGGGGGCTAATCCAGAATATAGAAAATGGTGGACTTTCAAAGGGGCCTATGAGGTAGTTGTTGGAGAGCTCATACTCAAGCAATACATCAGCCACATCAGGTTGTGATGTCGCTGATACCAAATTTTTACACTCAAATGAAGATGTAGGCTGATGAGATAGTCCTGTATGAAAACCATAGCAGAGACCATTTATAAGATAGTCAACAAAGTCTTTATCAGGATGGTGTTGGAATTCTTCTTGGAGTCTAGTGATGTTGATGGGTGTGGTTGCCTGAATGTTTCTAATGCTATATCCTGATTTAGTCATTGAGGTTTTGAAGGTGGCAGCACCTGCTTTGCCATTAGGTTGCACTTGAGCTGTGGATGTGTTTTTTTGCAAGTCAAGCACACGTGCACATTACTACAATTTGCTCGGAAACAGCCATTTGTTCCATTGAAATTATTACATATTTCTTTCCCTAAGTGTAATATCCTTCTCCGACCTTGTCTATCTACTGTAATCTGACTATTCACTGATGGACTTTGTCTTGGTTGACTAATTGCTGTCTGCGCAGCGAGGTGACAGAAGTCTGAATCGTGAGCAAAACTCTGGCAATGATGGCATGGAACAACTTTGTAAGCAGATAAGACATACGTTTGTAGCATGGGATCAATTCTACTCCAATCTACTTTAATGTTCATGGAGCTGCAGTAAATGGCTGCTTTTCGTGCAAACTCTTTGTGGTACTCATAAAAAGCTGGGCTTCCTTTTGTTAGGGCATGCATTTTTATCATCTCTTTCTGATATAGATCCAATTCTTGAGTTCTGGAAGGGAAGGCATCACACATAATCGCCTTGTACTGACTAAACGCTAGTATGAACTCGCTAATAGTCAAGTTCTTAGACAGCTTATGGTCGCAGGCTCTCTCTCATTTTCAGATGGACAAATTCTGGCATCGGGCTCCAGCTGCAGAGAAAACTCCTCACCCATGCCCAGTCTTAGAGGAACTGATACTCTACTAAACAAACCTGTGGACCTTTTACTACAAGCAGCACATAGCCCACGGACACAATCGGTCTATTTATCGGGTTGGAAAGCCTTCAGTCATTTTTTGGTCATGTCGGGTCACTGGGATCATAGGTGTGATCAACCTTCAGTACCAATTGATGAGAATACCCTTGTTGATTTTGTGGCATATTGCCTCAAGATTATTCATATTCGATATGCATCTATCAAGCTATATTTGTGTGGTGTGAAGTATTTCTGTGTCAAACGGGGCATATATCACCTCCTCGATGGCCCTTCATATTCGTGCTGTCCAAGATTGCAAATGGTGTTGCAGGGTGTGAAGAAATCACAGAGTAATGGCCCTAACACAAGGTTACCCATCACCTTCGATATATTGGCGCGCATGAGTGCTCTGCTTCAGAAAGGTTTCTTTGGTCCCTGGGTGGATGGTATGCTGCTTGCTGCATCTTCATTAGCTTTCTTTGCCTTTTTACGTTGTGGCAAATTTACGGTGATGGCAGTTAAGGATATGGAGTACATGCGGATCAGTGACTTTATTATTGCTGGTAATAATTCTAATGGGACTTCAGTGTTGAGAGCATCAAAGTCTGATCCATTCCGTTATGGTGTGCAGATCAGACTTTTTGCAGTGCATAACTGTACTTGCCCCTTAAGGGCTTTGCATGACTATCTAGAGCTCCGTGGCAGGGTGGGCTGACTTAGGCCTCCTGACCAGCTATTTACTACAGATGGTATTAATCCACTTTCTAGATCAGTGTTTTTGGAGAAGTTACATTTGCTCCTGCAGGTACTAGGCTATCCACAATACAAATTCAATGGGCACTCCTTTCGGATAGGGGCCACCACTACCGCAGCTAATGCTGGGATCGAGGACCACCTTATTAAAACACTAGGCTGTTGGACTTCAGATTCTTATTTACGTTACATCAGGACCTCAAATGATGCCATTTTTCATGCACAGCAGGCCATGTATGGATCTACCCGTTCATAGACAAGTGCTGCCATATGAGCTGTTTCGTCTGCATGTTTTCTTGGATAGAGTGCATTTGATGGAAGTGTGTATGTGCTAATATATGTTAGTTGGTGTGTGTCAGTGTTTTCTTTCATATGTGATCATCAGATTCTTTACATGGACTGATTTCTGAAAAAGGATGTGTGTCAGTGTATTCTTTCGGATGTGATCATCAGATTCTGTACATGGAGTTATTTCTGAGAAAGGAGTAAGCAGATTCTGTGTATTGTGCCAAGTGTTTCATTGCATTTGGAATTATTCAGTTTTTCTGTGTAGTGTGATCAATCAGATTCAGGCGCCCTGTGAGGTGTGTTTCGCATCGGTGTGTTCACAATGTGTAACAGGATCATCAGATTCACTGCCATTGGACGGCGTTTAGGCACCAGTAGGGCCTGCACCCCGTGTTTACATTATGTGGTTGGTGTATCTGTTAGGTTTCTAGTTCAATCTGTTTACTGACTGCACTGCAATCGTTTTTGTGCATCCAACTTAATTTGCACTCCTGTACTTTATTTATACATCGACCCCTAACGGGGAACAAGCCGTGAACATTGCAGTGCTGAACATACATGTTTATAGTTTTTGTTGCCTCATATATGACTGTCTTTCAGATTCTCACATCACAGCGTTGCTTACCTTACCAATACAGTCTAGATTTACTGTGATTTTAGTCTTGTTATCACCATAATAATGTTTGCAGGCAGGGATCCCTGAACAGTAACACCTTGGCACGGGTCCTTACAGTGTTATCCAGATATATGGTGATTCACAGTTTTACAGGTCTTAATATGGCAATGATTCGTGTTTCATTTTCCTAATTGCTTATATTGTGTGTTATATTTCGTGCTTCTTTTAACAGAACTGCAGGTTGTTCTTGTCCATACATATCCATTCCTTGGGGCTCTCCGCTGAATACTATTGCAGTTCCATTCTCAGCATGCAGCGTCGTTTGGGTATTCTGTCCCCAATCCACTCGACTTACAGACATAACAAGTTATGGCGACTCTGCCTCAATACAGCGGCAATTCTGCCTTAACAGTTAGGTCAGTCAGTCAAACATCGGCAATTCTGCCTTGACATCAGTCATACTGGCTATTCCGCCTCGTAGATAGGGCATGTTGGAAATTCGGCCCTGACATCAGTCAAACTGGCGATTCCGTCTCATAGATAGTGCTTCAGGCATACTAGCGATTCTGCCTCATAGGTAATGCATGTTGGCTATTCGGCCCTGACAGCAGTCATACTGGCAATTCCACCTCATAAATACTGCATGCATCTATTCCATCTTACACATTAACCTCATGCAGTGGAGGGTGAGACCCAAGGAATGCCAAAGATGTATAATTATTATGTACTGTTTTATAATGCTAAATAGTGTTATTAAAGAGTTGATATTACTTTCTTATTAGTTCTTCTTATGCTACATGTATCAGATACACAGTTCACCTGTCAGTCAATCCAGCTATCGATACAGGAGTGTCGGTTGAATTGGCGATTTCACCTATGGTCCACCTGTCCATCATTCCATCTAGTTTTATATTGTGTAAATGTATATATATATATATATATATATATATATATATTGCTATAGAATTCTTTAGAATTAAAGGTTTGAAAGGAAACAAAACTAATTTATGTTCATTATGTTGTTTCCACATAGCAACATAAAGCATGGCAGCAAAGTAAAGTTAGAAATTTTATTCTGCACATTGAAATGACTTTACATGCCAAATTATGGGAATATAGTCAAACTTTTTTCATGTAATACATATTTTGGTTTTGTGCATGATCATCTTTTCTGACTTAGATGTTTTGGAGAGTCTTGAAAGAGAAACATCTTTAGATTAAAAGATGCATATTTTAGAATCTAAAATTCCATTCAGTAATGGTCATATGTGAACCTTGACAAAATTAATTTCACCCTGGAAAAACCCTGGAAATATCCAGGAAATTTATCATTAGAAAAGCGTGGGAACCATGTCTTTGGCAAAGCATTTCATTTTTAGTTCAACAT
Organism: Megalonaias nervosa; assembly: GCA_016617855.1. Taxonomy (NCBI): domain Eukaryota; kingdom Metazoa; phylum Mollusca; class Bivalvia; order Unionida; family Unionidae; genus Megalonaias; species Megalonaias nervosa. The sequence continues at coordinate 19,079 of JAECUM010033420.1, forward strand.
TCCAAAATCACTTATCAAGTCCAAGAAATATCAGTAAGTATTATTCAAGATCATTCTTTAATGAGCTCCTAAATTTTAGTTTTACCATCCATTTTAAAAGGGCAATGATACATGTCAAACGAATGGCACTAAAGAGCTTTAAACAAAAAATAACCAAAGAAACTGACTAGGTACCTTAAGACATTTTGAAATAAAATAACTGCCATCTTCATTGAGAATGAAAAGAACTAAATGTAACAACCTTTTACAATTGTTGGATTTGATATGTGAGAGGAAAAAAAGACCCTAAGAATAATGGAAATGAGATTCACAAGTGTGCATGTAATTTTATAATCTCGTAGCCTTATTGTCGATAACTGACAGCACTGCATGGATTGCTGCAGTTTGGCAAGTGTAGCAATAAATAATAATAATCTGCAGAGTTGTCATCTCAATCATTGGGTGAAGCAAAATTACAACATCATTTTTTGAGATATTTAAATTGTAAAAGTGAAACAGAACGCTACCACCAATCTACAGTCCCAAAAACTGGCAAAATACAACACACTCTTGAGTTTACTCACCAACACGATTACAATCATGATCAAGAGGGGAAGTAACCGCCTTTAATGCCTCGATACCAAATTAAGTCTCTGTTGCAGAAAACCACATTTCATCTTGCATGCTTTAATTTGATTTCTTTTTAAACAAGCAAAATTCACAAAGCTCAATTCTTTATAGGATGTTGGCAGAATGGGATGCAACTCTCTTGCAAAGAAAAACAAAAATAGTATATATTTTTTAATTTTTATTTAGCAAGTAAATAACTGACAACTATTTTTTTTTCTCCTGGCAGCAGATTGTCATTGAAACAAATATATGACAATTCTTTCAAAAACTTAATGCCAGAAGTTAATATTACAAGATTTACAGAGACTATATTTGATGGTGCCTACATTGTCGGTAAATAGCATTTACAAGTACCTGACATCAAATATCTTGCTGTATTAAGTTAGTCTGTAAATAACTTTGCAATCAGCAATTACTGTCTGTTTTACAGGATTTTATTAAATGGAATTCTTTATCCAGTCTTCCATTCCCTGACAAAATGACTGCATAGCTAATTGAGTGTACAATCACTTAAAGAATTTCCTTTTAAAAACTTCAATTGTTTCTCTAACATGTATAATATTTGTAAAAATTTGAAACTTAGAAACAAGGCATTTGTAGAAAAAGTAACATTTCATATTTTGCCTTGGTCAAGAAATAATTCAGTTTATTTTGAAATATATTGATAATGTTCATAGTTAATTTAAACATAGAGAAATGTTGGAATAATGTATTTTATTTATGTATCAGGTAAGTACAAGTAATTGAAGTTCTTATATGTATATTATTTAACTCAAGTGCATTGTCAGATGCTATAAATAAAAACTAGATTACCAGTAACAGCTTTTAATTTGACAGTGTAGTTTCTTATCTGGTCTCAACATATATTCTTCAACATTTCAGGAAGTACTGATCTCATGCAGAACTGCCAACTTTCAACTTTCACAACTGATTATTGCAAGCTTGTGCAAGCTTACATCAAGTATTTTAGATTTTGCAAGCTTGCAGACATGGAAAAATTCTTTTTGCAAGCTTGCACAAGCTTGAACTTTAAACTTTGCAAGCTTGCAGACTTGGAAAAATTTCTTTTTGCAAGCTTGCACAAGCTTGTGTGAGCACCCTTACTAGCTTTATCAACCTCAGCTAGCTTGTCGTAAGCTTGCAGCAAGCTTGTGGTAAGCATGCATTTTGGTTTGGGTTGGTCCAGGCAGTAACTGTTTATTATGTAAATATATAAATGTAGTTTATTGTGTGTGTATGTGTGTGTAACTATGTAAAGGTACTTTGAATGTAAATATGCATATAATAGAGGGACACAAGGAGAATTAGTTCCATGCAACCAATTGTGTCGTCTTTAAATGAAGTCATTATTATTATTATTATTATTATTATTATTATTATTATAGTACTGAAAAGTGAAAGCAATTAGCACTTTTATAAACTTGATTAAAACAAATGGAAAACAAGTTTCCAGTAGAAGGTATTGACTTTCTGTGAAAGTATTTGGCAATATTTTCAACAGAACATCATTTTCATTAAAGGGAAACACTGGTTGACCCTGAATCAGCACTTGCTGGATGCAGATTGAAAAATTCACTTGACCACCAGAAAATTTTCATGACCAGTTTGAGTTAGGAGAGTAATTTTTCAACCTGTGAAAACATATCCATAATTGTACAATGAAATCATCACTAGCATTTCAAACAATCAAAACTGCAATCTTACTCATTTAAGTTGGTGATTGACTTGATTTTTTTTAATCAGTTTCAGCCTTTGACTTTGATAGTGAACACAATCTTTTGAGTTGGCCAGTTTTGTTTTAGAACTAAATATTTATTACTAATAGCATATTGAAATTGATTAAGTTTTAAGGGAAGGATGAAGCTTAAGATTCCAAGTAAGCCAAATATTTTCACTGATTGGAAATGGGACTGGTCTAGCCAGTGCAGTCTGTATGTAAAATTGGTGTATTTGATCCATACATTTTCCAAGTCTAGCTCTGAATAGTGCAATACACACTGTATTGAAACAAAAATTTTGTAGATTTATATAAATGAAATGTATGTTGTATGAGTTTTAGAAATAACAGTAGCCATTTAAGTTTCTTTTGACCAATATTATTGAGAAATTACTGAGTTTAAAACTGTACAGACCCAGATCTGCTGTTGCATTATGCTCCAGCAGAACTGGGTCTGTGCAGTTTTTTAGGAGTAATCAGTAGAACAAACAACATATACCCTGGTGCATCACGCTATGGCAGATCAGGATCTTTTTTTTGCAGTTTGACTCAACTTCTGAGCAAGTACATACAGTAAGTCTGGAGTTATTCTGATCACTCAATCCTACCGTGAAATTAAATCTCTTTGTAATGAATGCAAAAACAGTGATACAGCTGTTTATTATTGTATGATTTTATTATTTAAAATGTAACAATGCTCTTTAATTTGTAGGGAAAAATTAACTAAGTTGTGATATTACTGTCTTTTCCGTAGAATTATCCATTTGATTTTTTTACAAAGAAAAATTTGGATCAGAGGAATTTGGACTGACAATTATTAATGGGACAAAGGCAGTCCAACCCATGCATTGAACTTATAATTAAGTGAATTCTTATGATGTATCACATGCATTATGATCTGAGTGCTTCTAATATATAGAATCATGTCATAACCATAAAGTTTGTTGGGTGACTCATGCATGAATTTGACTTGCCATCTTGAATGTTTCATTAATACTTCAGGAAAAAGAGTTCTTTGATCCATGCTTTGCAGTGAATTTAAACTCTGTAATAACCTCCATATCAACAGAGCTATTCAGGGTTCAAAATAAAAAGGCGCAAGTAGCAAAATTTGCTACTACTTTAAGGTTAAGTAGCCTGGTGAAAAATCCAGTAGAAAACTGGCTACCAAGAATTTTTACAAGAATGAACTCTGAATGACACAAGGATTGAATTTTTCAGATCACATATAAACACCTTTCTTCTGATGAGAATAAATGTCAAATTTGTGAATGTTTACATGAAAATGGAAGCTGATGCATGCTTTTAGAAATTCTCAGGAATTTTGTAGCAAGCACCTTCACAGTGAATTTGAGCATTTAGTAATGAAAAGCATTCATATGTAGATCAAATGAATGTATTAATGAAAAGCATCCAAAGGATGTAGATCAAATGCATGTACTAATGAAAGCATTGATATGATGTAGATCAAATGCATTACTAATGAAAAGCATCCATATGATGTAGATCAAATGCATATACTAATGAAATGCATTGACATGATGTAGATAAAATGCATGTACTAAGGAAAAGATTCCATATGATGTAGATTGAATGTGGGCATGAGTCATTGTCATTTCCAATCAGGGGAGATTAAAAGCAGCCAACTTGCTCCAAAGTGTGAGTTACAACAATATAAAGCAACCAACTTTTGTGTAAAGTTAAACAATGATAGACTATTTTATACTACTGGATTAAAACAAAGGTAACACAATGGCCTATCTGTTAATTCTAACCATGCTAGTGAATTAGATGTAGGTAACAAAATAGCCTGTTTGTTAATCCTATCCATGCAAGTGAGTCAGATGTAGGTAGCAAAATAGCCTTTTTTATTAATTCTAACCATGCTATTGAATCGGATGTAGGTTGCTAAATGGACTTTTTGTTAATTCTAACCTTGCAATTGAATCAGATGTAGGTAACAAAATGGCCTTTTTGTTAATTCTAACCATGCTATTGAATCAGATGTAGTTAGTAAAATGGCCTTTCTGTTAATTCTAACCATACTAGTAAATAAGATGTAGGTAACAAAATGGCCTACTTGTTAATTCTAACCATGTTGGTAAATCAGATGCAGGTAACAAAATGCCTTTCTGTTAATTCTAACCATGATAGTGAATCAGATGTAGGTAGCAACATGGCATTTCTGTTAATTCTAACTATGCTAGTGAATCAAATGTAGATGCAGTAGCAAAATAGCTTCTTTCTGTTAATTCTAACCATGTCGGTAAATCAGATGCAGGTAGCAAAATGCCCTTCTGTTAATTCTCACCATGTCGGCAAATCAGATGCAGGTAGCAAAATGCCCTTCTGTTAATTCTAACCATGTCGGTAAATCAGATGCAGGTAGCAAAATGCCCTTCTGTTAATTCTAACCATGTCGGTAAATCAGATGCAGGTAGCAAAATGCCCTTCTGTTAATTCTCACCATGCTATTGAATCAGATGTAGATGCAGTAACAGCATGGCCTGTCGGTTAATTCTTACCATGTTGGTAAATCAGAAATAGGTAACAAAATGGCCTATCTGTTAATTCTAACCATGATAGTGAATCAGATGTATGTAGCAACATGGCATTTCTGTTGATTCTAACTATGCTAGTGAATCAGATGTAGATGCAGTAACAGCATGGCCTGTCAGTTAATTCTTACCATGTTGGTAAATCAGAAATAGGTAACAAAATGGCCTATCTGTTAATTCTAACAATGGTAGTGAATCATATATAGGTAACAATATGGCCTTTCTGTTGATTCTAACCAAGGTAGTGAATCAGATGTAGCTAACACAATGGCCACTCTGTTAATTTTAACCATGCTAGTGAATCATGTTTAAGACAGCAAAACCATTTAACATTTTGCAATTTTTTTTTACTACTATAGTCATATCCCCATTCTTACACCCGTTGAAAATTTTTCCCCCTTAAAATAGAAATACTTTATGGCACTGTGTGACAAGGAAGCATGTGATGTCACAAGAGCAACAAAATTTCCAACACTGTTGTTGATCTTACAAATTTTGACATTTGGCCAGTCAGAAAACCTGTTATAATTGTGTCTTAGAATGTGGAATACATGAATGCTCAAAGTTCAATTTACTTTACTTCATTATGAAATAAATGTATATACTTTATTTGTAAGGTACCATTACTGTGGTCTGCGGCCCAAGCGGAGTAATTTTCTCACTTGTTTGAAAGACAGAAAACCAAGGTTAGTCTACTTATTCATTTGTAGGTAATAATTTTCCTGTCCCTGCTAAATGAACTGCTCTTCAAATGCAATTGGTTCAGAATCTTTCATGTGGTTTTCGTTACTTTACCAACTTTCCTAGTCATGGTGATTGCCTTGTGATGTTCCAAGAGTTAGCCAAAAGTTTGTAAATATTAATGATGTTTTTTTAATGTAATAATTTATAAAGAAAACTTAATTTCATAATTATGCAAGTTTGCAATATTAATGTTTTTTTCTTCTCAGTGTTCAGAGTTGCTCATTGGAATCATGTTCCAGCGATAAAGTAGACAAGGTAAGTTTACTTGCTTTCAGGGCAAAAATATACATGGTTTTCTATTTAAAAATATTAATAGAATTTAACTTTATTCCCATTCATTTTGATACCTAGAGAAATGTCTGACTTTATATGCTTATGTATTGTGGATATATGGAATTCCTTCCCCATCTCCAGTCTTGCCTCTGTTTTGAAATTTTTTAAGGATCAGCTTACCTAGAAAATTGTACAAATACGACTACACTGGCCCCCCCCCCCTTATACAATCACCCCTTCTGCACCAGAAAAGTGGCTGTGTAAGACAAGTTGTCTTTCCAAAGGGAGGCTGTATTTGTAAGTGTGTGTGTGTGTGTGATTTAGATTTTTAACGTAGCTTTAACAATTTTTCAGTCATATTGCTACGATGTCTGCAGTGTGACAGTTTATAGTGATGTCTAGCACTGGGGCATCATGCTGCAGACATGTAGCATGATGTCCCACCCAGTCACATTATCCTGACACCAGGCTGACCAGTCCTAACACTAACCTCTTAATGCTGAGCGTCAAGCAAGGCAGCTAATAGTACCATTTTTTAAAGTCTTTGGTATGACTCGGCCGGGGTTCAAACCCGCGACCTCCAGCATCATATTTATAAGAAGTACATGTATGTGTATGTGGTAAGAAAGTTAAATATAACTTCAAAGCATTTAATATCTTTATTTAAAAGTAACATTAATTATTAAAAAGTTCTTCATGTCTTAAGAATAGACTTATTTCAAGTGAACATACATATTTCTTATTCTTATGCATGAAATGCAAGTGCGGTATTATTGTCATACACATTGCAAAACCATTAAAAATGTCATTGAAATCATGCTACATACATTGCTTGGCATTTCAGATAATTCTCTTTCCGTTTACTCCATTGTCCCACTGCTGCTGAATATTCTTATCTGTTACGATGTTGTTTATTCAAGTTTTTCCAACATAAAATATTTCAGAAAGAACTTTTGCACACCCACCATTGTTATTGAGTAGAATAACTTTTCTTCTAAAGTAATAATTCTCAGTTACATGCTGACATGTTAAAGTTTTGTAATGATTTATTCCTGCTGGTAAGTGTACAGTATTGAAATTTAATTATGCAGATGAGATTTTTGTGGAGTAGACAAAATGCCTTGTTTATAAAGGAAGTTATACATGTACAGTCATGTGATCTTTTTTCTTTGTCTGGTATCCGTTTTGTTCAAGGTTCATTCCTCTTTGTATGTTAAACTGCAAAATGTATATTTAGTCAGTGCTGATCATGTTATGATCTTGACAATGATGTTTGGTTATGATTGTCAATGAGAAGAACTCAACCACTGTGTGAAGCCCCAAACTGTATCACAACATTGTTGACCCCACATCCTGTAAACAATGGCATTTTATTGATAATGATATAGTAATAACCTTAGTGGTACATATACTTTAGCCAACACTTCTTTCAGTTATGAAAACCTGACATAGTGAAACAGACATCGGTAAAGATTATCAGATTACTTACCTTACCATATGAATTTAGTTCTGGACATATTAGAATAAAATGTGGCTATTTGTGACTGATAAATTTGACATTTTTGCACTAACATGCTGGCTGCTGGTTGCATTAGAGGGATGGCTGTTCTTGAGGGGTAATTTTGAACACAGTGCCAATTGATTCTGGCTATAAAAAGTTGGTGGCCACTGGTCAGAGGGTATAATAGTACAAACGCCAATTCTTCTCAGACCTTTAACAATATGAGGGAAATCTTTTGTTGGTTTTAATTTAAATTATCATCATTTGTAAACAGAGATTCTACTTCCATATTTTTTTCAAATTTGCTTATATAGAACAAATAGATGTACTTTTTCAGTGGCTCATTCCTACAGAATAGTTAACCAAGTTAAAATCATTTCATTTCCACCACTGATCAGTTCATATTTTCTAGACACAGAAAGAATAGATTTATATTCAGTTATTCTCAAACTATACATAAGTTACATATAATGATTGTAATTTCTATGTACAGAAAATAAAGGCAATTAAGTGGCCAGTCAGCATCACCATGGAGGATCTGGACCACTTGATGATACTGCTACCTCATTTTCCCACTGTAAACACACTGCAGATACCCCCCTATCTGCTAGAAGAGGTAATCTATCGACTGGTTTATAGTCCTCAGAGCTGGACAAATATTGAAATAATTTTTTCACCACATAAGGAGGGTTTAGTGAAATAGCAAACTAATTCAGAGATATTTTTCTACCTGTGCTACAGAAGTTTCTGGGCAAGTCTAAAAAATGTACTTGTTGAGCAAAATTTTAAACTAATTTGCAGGGGGATACTATCAAAGAAACCTAAATTACAGACCTAATTAGCACTTTTAATTTGGCATGTGAATGCATCTACAATCACAAGATTATAAAATTCAGACTGTGGCTTTTGAGGAAATTTTATATTACTCAATTTTGCGTAATGTTTTGCAGCCTTTAATTTTTCATACATAGTGTAATTATGATTGTGAATATTCAAAAGAACTAGAGTTTTTGATTAAATCCTCATTAAATTCACACTGAAAGAAAACAACTTTGCTGAATCCATACACTTTGAATGTATCTGTATGCTAAGAATTATATATTGTTGAATCCCCTACCCCCAAGCATTTGATGTAATGGATGAGGATTTGTCTTTGATGTATTAGCCAAAAGCTGTAGGATTGAAATAGAATATTGCTGGAAGCATTGACTGCCTGGTTCTATTTATAGATCACAAGATAAGACTAGTTTTACCACATGACCATGTGACCCATACTTTAAGAGGCCCATAGTGTCATTTTAAAGAGTGAGAGAATTTGTTGTAAGGACAACCCAAACAGGGTGGGAATGTAACACCAGGGTGGGAACTTCAGTCTCCAGCTTTTGGCTAATATATCAAACAATCCTCCTCATCCATTGCATCAAATGCTTAAGGGGGGGGGGGGTCCCCATATTAGGCCAGGAGCCTGTTGGATTGAAATTGTATGTTTAAAGATGACAAGAAGTTCAAGCCTGGCCATAAACAGATAAAACCAAGATAGTCATTTCTTCATATATACAGTGTGACCCCTCTATATCATGGTGGTTGGGGTCCATAGAACCTGACCATGTTATAGACCAAACTGTGTTATAACCAACCAAGTCAGTTAGCTGAAGAAAATGATGCATCTACCTGAAATATGGTGAGGGAGTGGGTGGGTAGGTTTAATAAAATCGGGCGCAAAAATATGTGCTTTTGATTAAATGAAGAGAAAATAGTCTGAAAAACACCTGTATATTGACAAATTACATTTGCGTAGTACAATCCAAAATCTGTTAAGTAGCAGCAGAGAGGCTGAACCCTACAACTTTTTAGAGACCTTATTTTTGAAAACTAAGGGTTCCTACGAAGGCTGAAAAAAGAAGTTTTTGGCTTAATAATGAAAACTTCTCTAATTGACCAGATTTTTTCACGTGCTGGTCATTACGCGTATGTCGTTCAGCCTCTCTGCTGCTATAAATTAAACAGCCAGTATAAATATTATCAATAATGAGTATTGGAGAACCACACTCAGCTAAATTAGCTCGAGAGCGACTAGAGGTAATTAAAAAATATCTACCTGTTTGTGATTCTGTTAAGCAACAACTACAATCGCGTCAGGAGTCTCAGGTGGAATTTACAGAAGGTACGGAACAATTATTTAAACCGATTGTCGAACCAACGAAGAAAATTGTTACAGCAACCGAAGCAACACAACGAGCTCTTGCAACATTGCCTGCTGATATTGCTCTTATTCAAGCTGCTTAACCACCACCACAACCACCACCACAACCACCACCACAACCACAACCACCAAGAACCAGAACTAAGATAATAGATAAATTTACACCTGAAGGTATTGCTGCTACCAGGAACCCAACCCAATTATTTGATATTGCCGCGTTTGGATATTATGAAAGAAAAAAATATGTAAAACCAGAATATATTAAATCATTAAGCTCTGCCAATTGGATCAGAGATGTATATTGCGTCACTACTGGTATTCCAGAAATCAGATCTAATGAAGATATTATAAGTTTTAACAAATTTGATGAGGATGTACATAGATATATAGAAGAGGTTGAACAAAGTAAACGATTATCACAACCACCACAATTTGAATTATCACCACTATCATCACCACAACTTAAATTACCATCACTACAACAACCACTACCATGACTGCAACCACTACTACAACAACACAAGCTACTACAATGACAACAAGAGATACAACGACAACGACAACAACGACGAGAACAACAACAACAACGACAAAAAACACCAGAACCATTTGAGCAATCACGAAGTGATTATCCAGAATTACCGAAAACACCATCACCACAACGAGCACAACAACTACAACAAGAGCTACAACAATGAGAACAAGAACGATGAGAAACAATGAGACGATTGAGATCACCACGACAAACTGAGGAAGAATTTCAAGACGCTCCCGGCGCAACTGGAAGTGGTCTAGGAAGTGGTCTTATTACTTGTCCCAATAATGTCCTTGCTGATGTCGATCGACTAGAAATTCTCATTGGGAAAAACGAGCTGGTAATAATTCATCAGAAATCATTAATGAAGCAGCTGATATTTGCAAACGATTATTTACAGGCGGTATCATGGATATTAATGTATATCGGTCTCTCATTAATGAAATCGCCGATGACTACCATAGTGATTAGATACAATTAGTGATAAAGTCAATTAATAACAAAATGATCGTGCATGGTACTCAACATGGACCTACCATGGTCAGGGTAATAAACTCTCGATTACCAGTATACAAAACGGAGATGGACTAGGTGATGTTGTTCAGGGTCTGTTTAGAAGAATAGCCCCAAAAGCAATACCGATCGCAAAGCAGCTGGGAATGAAAGTATTGATGTTGTTCGTGAAAAAGGTATAAGCGCTGTTGGTAATATTGCTAGCAAAGCATTCTCAGCAATCAAAGATAGACTATCACGATTAATACGCAGACCACAAGCGGTCCGACCTCAACCTGTGAAATTGGCTAGCACTGAAGTGATGCCCGCAAGTGTAAGTAAAATAATAAATCAAGCCGCTAATCAAAAACTAGCGGAGTTGGCTGATGTACCAATGTCGGAAAAGAAAAAAATATAACCGCTAGTCTGATAGCAGGAAGTGGTCTCACTTCCCGAAGTGGTCTTCGTGTTAGACGAAGACGATAATAATAAAGATGTTTAAGCGCATATCTGACCCGCGTTTGACATGGACGCACCAGTTCTCAAGGATGAGTCTGTGCGTGATTATCAGTATTATTCTTATGACGCACGAATGCCAGATCAGCGTGGAAGAATTGAACTACAGGTTCAAGATACAAGCAGATATTTCCTACCCGCTGAGGCATTTATTGAAGTAGAAGGTGAAATTTTAAATAACGCTGCTCCTGCAGCACCAGTAGCATATGGAGCTGAAGTTAGGGTTGGTTTTGTTAATAATGGTATTATGGCGTTATTTGATAGCGCTACGTACATGATTGACGGAAAAAATATTGAATCAATCCAGAAAGACGTCGATGTTGCCACAACAATACTTGGTCTTGCGAGATACAGCGATGATTATTCAAGATCAGCTGGTCCATCAGTGATGTTCTCAAAAGATACTTCTGACCACCCTGACAGTAGAAATCAGGTTTTTCGACAACCCAATAATCGAGCTGTTCCTCCTGTTGCTGCTGCTGTTGAAGATCTACCTTTTCCAAATCCAGATTTCAACTTAGGATTTGCAGCACGTCGAGCAATGTTAAAAGGTGATAGAAGAGTATTTTCATGTGCAATTCCGTTGTCACATATTTTTGGATTTTGTAGAAATGTCAGAAAGGTTATTTTTGGAGCTAAGCATACAGTTGTACTCGTACGAAAAGGTACCGACGATGATGCATTATGGAGACCCATTGGTGATCCTGGTAAAGTAATTCTTACAAAATTTTCCCTGTGGATGCCAGTGATGACCCCCTCGATATCTGAAGAACAACGGTTACTTTCTTTTATGGATCAAGGTGGTAAATCAACGTTGTCATGGTTGACTATGACCACAGATGCTGTTGATAGTGCAATTAATGGTTTATTTACATGGCAAATAGCTTCTCAGCAGGGTGTTTCTGCACCACGGCATATATTTATTGCTTTACAAGATGTTACACGAGTAAATTCACAAAATCGCAACATAATGATATTTGATAAATTAGGAGTTAGTGAAGTTTCATTAAGGATAAATGGACATCAAGAACCATCCGAAGATATATTACTGAATTTTGAAAATAATCATGTAGCACGTGCATATCATCGTCTTATGTCGTTTATGGGACGTGATCAAAATATTGATACTGGTTTACAAATATCGCAGCTAGACTTTACATCGCTGTATCCGATTTATTACTTTTCACTAGAACATTTAGATTTAACCAGACAATCAGTAGTTGATATACATTTTCGAGCTCATGTAACATTGCCAGTAGCACCAGCACCATTAATTCCTAATTACAGAGCAATCGCAGTTATACTCAGCGATAAATCAATGTTACTCAAAGGTGCTGGTGGAAGAACGAGAGTCGTTGATGCCCCAGTAGAAAATATGTAAATAAACATGTAATTAGATCGCTCATAATATTAATAATGTCATATCATCACGTTAGTGTGAGTCTGACTCCTGGTCAGATCAAAAAGCTGCAATCAGCATAAAAAAAAAATTGTGCGTTAAAAATATCGCTAAAGCGAGAACAGATGAGCGGTTCAAATAAACTATCGTTGACCGAGCGTCAGTTCAAAAACTTCAATGACGCTAAAAATCAAATAAAGGCATCAAATTCAATCTTTCTGCGAGTGCCATGAAAGAAATAGCTAAAACGGGTGGCATATTTCCACTTCTTGCAGCAATACCAGCATTAATAGCCGCTGCAGCCCCAGCTGTTGCAAAAGCAGCTGCATTAGGCGCTGTTGGAACTGCTGCTGGAATGGCATTAAAGAAAGCAACCGGACAAGGAATAAAAACCTCCAAAAAAAAGGGAAAAGGTCTAAGACTACCAGGAACCCCGCATTCGTGGTACGGAAAGGGTCTAAGATTACCAGGGACCCCGCATTCGTGGTACGGAAAGGGTTTAAGACTTCCCGGGACAGTTTACTAATATCACCCATGTCCAATTTTGATTTACTTAATGCTGCTAAAAAACTAAAAATAAAAAACTTCAGAGGTGTTTTTATGCGCGATGAATTGCCAAAAAAAACAAACAATATTGAAACCGGTATCATTAATCTCGATAAAACTCTGGCCCAGGCACGCACTGGGTCGGATATGCAATTGATCCACGTGGAATTATTTATTTCGATTCGTATGGATTAGCACCACCAAAAGAATTTTTAGAGTACGTTACCGGCGATAAAAGTATTCCAATCTGGTATTCAACGCTACCAACACAAAAAAATAACTGATCCCCCAATATGCGGTCGTGAAACCCTCGCTGTGCTTGATGCTGTATCAAAATCAACAGCGCCACCTCATAAAGTCGTGCACGCGTTCACTACACTACGTCATCACACTTAAACAGATATCAGTAAATATAATGGTAGATATTTATGGAAGATCCTCAGGTAGAACTCAGAAAGTCGATTTATCTAAATATGCTACTCTTGATCAGCTCAGAAATGAAATCGATGATTTATTAAATATCACAAGTGTGGATCAAAATGAAGTCGTCGTTTTCAGGACAAACAAGGACGATTAAAAACGAGTAACATACAACTACCAGATGTACTTGTACGAATTCCCAACGCGGTTGTTAATAATATCGTTACTTTTACTGATCAAGGTAAAATACAGGATTCCGGTAAATCGGTTAACGACTATGTTAAGAAAACTGGTGATGTATTTACCGGCGACATTATTATGTCAGGAAGAAAAATTACATATCTTATGAACCCAACCTCGGATACAGACGCAGCAACAAAAAAATACGTCGATGATCAAGAATCCAAATACGTGTCAGTGCGCGGTGGTATAATGCGTGCATTTCTCGACATGAATAATAATGGTATTAATAATCTCAGAACACCAGAAACAGATTTTGACGCTGCAACGAAGAAATACGTCGATGATAGCAGTAAATCATTAATGACAGTCAATGATGAAATTACTGCATTTAGAACTGATTTTACCAATCACGTGCAAACGTTTCTGAATTTCCGTAGAAATATAAACAGATCTATTAACGAATTTTTTGGAAATCCACCAGTCGTTGACATAAAACTTACCGACATTAACACGAAAATCAACGATATTGTTAGTGGAATTCCTGATATCGTTGAAAAAACGAATCTAGTAACAAAGTTACTTGCTGGAATGCCTCACAAGCAGATCTTCAACGTAGTATACACAGTAGCATCAGGATTAAGAGTATGGACACTTCAAGATAATAATCTCAAACACACCGCAGAAGTCACTGGTGTATACAGGCTGTCTATATTTAGCATAGCAAAATTCAGTATATTTACTACATTTCCATGGCGTCATTCAATCGATACTTTTTCTGGAGTTGTATCCGTTATAATAAATAAAGATGCGGAAGAAACATTTCTGCTGGAAGCATCTGATAAAAAATTAACCAGAGCACTATACTGGTGGTGCTTGGAATTTGTGTGTGAAACTCTTCAAGTATAATGAATCAAGAATCATTGATCGACGTTCAACGTCACAGATACGCTCAAGTATGTGAGTGTCAAACCAAACTAAAAAATATCATCGACGATTACACGATAAAGGTAAAAAGATATCGGCGACGTATGGTTGTTATTGATATAATGGTATACTCGGTTTCTGCTGTTATTGCTGGAACTGGATTATTACTATCAACAATAACGATGACAGCGCCTGCAGTTGTAACAATTCTAGTTTCCACGGCAACAACATGCGCAGGTATTTTCAGTATTATCGCTAAGAAAATATCTACGTGTACAAATGATAAACTAAACGAGTACATACTGAAATTGCACACAGCAACATCATCTTATTCTAAACTATCATCGTATCTTTCGGCATACCTCAGCGATGGTAAAATATCCGATGAGGAGTTCGCAACGATAATGGAAACTTATCATGAGGCATTCAAAGTGGATTCTAACGATAAAGTGGAGGGTTGAATTTCCGCTCTATTAAATACGGAGTATTTTAAATAATGTCATCGTTAGAATTACTTCAGCAGATCGTAGCTAATACAACGCCGTCAAAAACTACTATGATATCATTAAGTTCAACCAATCCTGAATTTAGCATTAATTTTCCGACTGCAATTCCAGCAAAGGAAATTGCATTAGCGCAACTGCGCGTTTATCATAGTTGGCCAAATATCAGGTCAAAACCATTTGGTGGACAACCAGTAAATAATTCACTGGTATTTGCGAATAAGAATAAACCTGATGGAAGTCCTGATTGGCAAGTTGTTGGAATTTCAACGGGCAGTTATCAAATAGACCAGATTAATGATGAGTTCCAACGCAGAATTAAATCTATCACAGGGAAAGAATCTAAAATAGCTATCACTGTTTACGAACCAACACTATCAGCGGTGATTGAAATAAATTCTCCTGATTACCTCGTAGATATTTATCAGAGTTCGATCAGATCAGTGTTAGGATGGCCTGAAGTTGCACCTGTTTATAACGGCGTTTCAGAACCAACTAAAAATGAGTTTAAAACGAGTGAAGAAAAATTCATAAAAAATCCAGAATATCGAGGAAAATATCCATGGAATTATATGTTTTTTGGATTTGATCCAAACGACGATAAATACTACTTTACCGATTTTGACGGTAAAAGGATCCCCAAGATAACTAGATCAGCATTTACTGTTATCAAGACGCCAAGGGCGTGGGATCGAGAGATTGTTGATGAATAATTTTTAAAAGAATTTTTAGATCTTTTTAAGCCTGAATACGATAATACATTTAATGATTTAAGAAGTTTACTTATTTCATTATCTCAACATTATGATCATAATGTCAAGCAGCAAATAATCGAGTCAATAAAACATTTAAATGAGATGTTACTCGATTTATACATCGCCAATCGAAGTATTATAAACATTGCGACTGAACTCGATGGAAATTCTTACACAAGTCCAAAATTGAAGCAGTAATTTCTTGATCATTACAAAATAACAGAAAAAGATTTAAAAACATTTATTATACCAGATTTAAATAACGCTGAAATGAAGAAATCATTAACTGATCTTATTGAGGAATATTATCCGGGAGTAATTGAATCATGGAGAAAAATAGCCCCACCACCGGCTGCACTAAAACATAATAACAACCCGTTTGGTGCCGGACGTCATATATCGCCAGGCATTGTAAACATAACAACAACAATTGCAGTCAATCGTATTTGCGATATTATTGAAGGTAGCTATCAGGTAGATCTTTCAAAATCTAACCAGGCCCAGCAAGGGTACATATTATACAGTTTCAGTCCCTTAGCCCCACCAGGGTGGTTAATTGTATCAGAACCAATTAACCCCGTGTACCTGCGAGTTCATAATCCCTTATTATCAAGAATACACTTCAAACTTACAGACTAGAGCAATCGCATTTTGGACACAAGAAATGAAGAACTAAATATAAATCTGTATGTACGCTCATAGAGCGTTATCATAACAAAAAAAAATATCCGGATGCATAGTGCTTGTCTATGATACATAATGGTTGGTATACAATACAGTATAGTATATACTTGTCAATATAACCTTACCTGCGGTCTCATTCAATGCTAATCGGCAACTTTCCCTATGTGGCAACCAGTAACTGACAAAATAATAATACTGTATTCTTTGTTTACATAAAATCCGCGCACAGATTTCTCATAGTGCACACAGGTAATCGAAATCTATTGTCTAGAAGGCTGTGGCTGCATAATTAGCTCTTATTGATTATTCCATAACGGCTGTGTATCTGTGTGGCCGATTACTGCGTAAAGTTATTTTAAGAATACGCTATGACTAAATCAATCGCCTTGGTAACGGCTTACGCATAGACTCAGTGTTAATGCAGAATTATATATATTTTGTTGAAACTAGAAATATAAAATCCCATTTTACACAGAAAACTGTGGTTTTTGTTAAGAACACTGTAGTTTTTAGGAAATAGGCTATTGGTAAACACATATTAACTTTTTTAGTATATATTTATAACAAGGTCCGATAGCTCAATTGATAGCGCGTAGAAACTCTCGTCCTGGCGCCCATGGTTCGAAACCCGAGAAAGACAAATTGTCTGCGGGAGGCGATTTTAGGCCAAGATTT
>JAECUM010033421.1:0-33929 GCA_016617855.1 Megalonaias nervosa
TCTTCGGTAAATTTGTTATTTATATCAATTCTTTCTCTCGTTTGTTCTTCTTCTAGTTTTTCTGGTTCTTGTGTACGATCTTTTATATCACCTATTTCACCACGAACTTGTTCAATACCTTCAAGTATTTCTCGCATCGGTTGAGCAGCAGCTATTTCAGCTGGAAGCTCCCGTAAAATTCTTTTTGTTTTCTTAGTTCGCTATGCTATTTTTCCAGTTGCTTCAGCGGTTTTTTCTAACGCAGGAAGAAGACCTTTAGTGGTCTCAGTAATAGGTTTAAATAACTGTTTTGTATCCTCTTCAAATTCAACCTGAGATTCCTGACGTGATTGTAGTTGTTGCTTGACTAAATCACGGACGGGTAAATATTTTCTAATTGCTTGAAGTCGTTCTCGAGCTAATCTAGCTGAATGTGGTTCTCCGATACTATTTGTTAATAATATTTATAATGGTTGTTTAATTTATAGCAGCAGAGAGGGTGGACGACAAATATTGAGTGACCCGGTAAGTAAACTAAACGCATTATAACAAAAGTCAAAAATAAAATAACAAAAATGAGCTAACCCAAACGATTTATTATACGTTTTTCAAACTATATGATAATAATAAAAGTTAGGAGGTTCGGTTTAGCGTTATTGACCTTATTTTTCAGCCCCTGTAGGAACCTTTATTTTTGTAAAATAAGGTCAGGAAAAAGTTATAGGGTCCACCCTCTCTACTGCTCGGAAAAAAGAACTATCTTACATTTTGTTAGAGTATATATTTATCACCTTTAAATTGCTTCACTAGTTGGTGTGAGACACTTTTATGTCCAAACTCGTCTGATACTTTTTTTTCGGGTGGCAGAAATTCATTCGGCCAAGTCGATCGTAACGAAACTGTATGGACCACGGGAGATTGCATTTAACAGTTGGTCCAATGATTATTTGCAACGTCGTGTGTGTCAATACCACGGAATATCGTCAACATGCTACAGTTGTCCCGGATTGATTTGGACACGTACGTATTGTTGTGTCATAAGGATCACATCTGGGTGATTGTGCCGGATTCATAAAATATCCCCGCGGTGTTGAAAACAAGATTATTCACATCTGGGTCAAGATCGTGAACGAATGAGTCTACGTCCAACCTCAGAATGAAGTGAATGGTTGACGACGAAGACGACTTTGATGACATACGTGCTTCAGTTAAATACTTGAGTTCCTTAGAACACTACTGATATGAGGCAGAAGGTGTAATCATTTATAGCCGATCCCACGTTAAATATTCCTTGATCAAATTTAATAACAGTTGAGTTTTTCTAGAAACGGTCTGGAAAATGATTAGCGTGTGTACTGAAGTCGGAATCACGGATTTGTTATTGGGCTTTTGGGGTTTCCACGCAGAAAAGTCAATGAATGTGAACTAAGGTCTTCTCATTCCTGACGTTACCGTGATAAACATTAATTGTCGTATATTTATCATTGTACCTTGATATTGTGGGAGATATCTTATATGAACGCTTAAAACAAACTCATTTCGCGTTCGAAATTGTAACAACAGATCCAGAATTGCTGGCATCAGGTGTGGATGAAAAAACAATTACGTTTGTACGAATTTCCATTTTCACTGGCTGTAGACCTCCAATGTCTAATAAAAGCTAGGCGGTAATATCGCTGTCGGGCTAAGGCATTTATTCGGGTTATCATGGTAAAAGGAAAATCCCTTGATACAATTATTGCGGGCTTGGAACACAACCGAACATACTACTGCACGATAACTGACCAAATCTCTGAGAGTACTATATCACAGTGTCGACCATTTATGTTACGAACACGATCTAGCGAGCAAAGAATCCAACTGTCTTCTTACTCGTCAACTCGCCGACGTGTTCTCTGAGCTGGTTGATGACTGGATAGAAAATGGCCATATAGCAATGAGGCTTACTTAGCGGATATGGTACAGTGTGCATTATAGGATAATTGCGCATATTCTGTGGAATTGACACACACTCGGCTGATGCTCGCGCAGGCAAACATAAAAGTCGGTAGATCTATAATGTATACAACGTGCATGATACAAACTGTTATACCTGGTAAATTTAAAAGAGATGGGATGAAACTACAGCAACTACATTCTCTAACCTCTAAAATTACAATGCAAGTACAATACAGATGTCATCGTTTTATAAACATGGCAGTCTTCATAAACATCTCAATTCATATTTGTGTTAAATTCTTAATCATGTAACATATACAACACCTGTGTGTTTTGACTATTCTTAAATTAATAATTAAAATATTCGCATAGCAATATTTTTATTAATCAAACCATTGATGGTAAAATATTAAAATAAAAATGATTTCGTAAAACAATGGCTGATGGTTTGGTTGTAAGCTACTCGTATGTGATGCGGATTCATATTGTATGAACATGCAATATACCTATTGCTTTGATGAATGTAACTTAAAGATATGAATACGAAACTACAGTAACAAACTTCTCTAAATCATAAAAATCTCAAATAAGGAAATTCTTCCTCCTCCTCCTCTTCTTCTTCTTCTTCTTCTTCTTGGTCTTCTTCTTTTTCTTCTTATTCTTCTTTATATTATTATTATTATTATTATTATTATTATTATTATTATTATTGCTATTAAGAATGATATCTGTGTTTGTAGCCTGAACAATTCTCCACACACTATTCGTACTGTGAAAAGGACAAATATAAATATGAATCCGTCTAGAGATAGCGTTTCTATAGATTTGGATGTAGGTAGTGCTTTGGGAGAATGTCTACATAGTTCATAAAAAAACGAAACTGACTATTCTATCTTTAGAAGTAAAACAGAGAAAAAGATGATAAACAGGAAATTTTCCATTTCGGATACTAGGTTAAGTATTAATTGTAATGATGTACATAATGATCTAGCTTCTAATCATCTGAGAAATAGCTGAATACGTGCTTGTATTGATGATATAGAAAATCAATACCGTTACATATTTATTTGCAAATACTATTTTGAACAGCACAGGAAATTGATTCGGAATCTAAATTGTATCCATGTACCAGCAACTACTAATAATTTGTTATCCGGATCATCTGACTTTACAGTGAACTTTAACAGTATTTGTTTGACTTGTTCCAAACATATATTAAAATCACGACACACTTTACATAATTACGGAGTATTCGATATTTGATTTCTGTACCGCAAATTTCGTATCGATTGTTAGGAAAGGCTCATTATACGTTGAGAGAACTTGGAGCCCTACCCCTTTTATATCCATATATGATAATAAAATACGTTTAAAACAAACTTAATTGTGAATTTTCCCAAAATAGTATAAATCCAAATTTTATTGAGACCGCACTACTTTGGAATAGGTGGCATGTATTGAAACAAAGTCAGAGCCTGTATTTTACTTGTACTAAATTTGTGTAATTTAGAGACTTTTGTCACTACTCGTTTCATCCCATTTATTTTAATTTTAGAAGTCGTACGGATTAATATCTTGCACGTTGTATAGAATATATGTTAGATCCTCTTCTCTTTGTACTGTTTATCAATAACTTAGGCTATTATCCAGCGCATCCTAACACTGGTCTTTTCGCTGACGACTCTAAATTGCATTCATATGGTAAATCTTTTGACTGAAATTAAACTTCAACAATATATCAGTTTGGTGTCAACAAAACACAATGCATATTATTATCTCTGAAAATGAATGGTTTGGCAATCGGGACAAGGTAATGCCTGTCTACTTACATGGATTTACTTCTAACTCAAAATTGTCAAGGAGAGATAAGTCTAATTGTAGTTACCTACCAAAGAGGAGTGATAATGGAGTTCTGTCGCTTATTATATGTCTACAAATGGCGACTTTGTAACAAACTGCATAATCAGATCGACTTGATTAAAGCAAATAGTATTGTAATTCAAAGCAAAATAATATATTACAGTAAAATTCGAATATACCTAAAGCTAACATCTTGCTGACATTATAAATACATTAATATAACATATGGCTGTGTATTAACGTTTAAAACTTTACATCTCAAACATCCATAACCCTAAAGAGACTACGAAAATCAGTATTATCTTTAGCCTCAGACACTATATAAAGAAATGCAGATTCAATTCCCAGTACTTGATTATGGCGTTTAACATTTTTCATGATATAAATGTACAAACAAGAAACGACAAGAAAAGAAAAGCCAACATAGTGTCCATGTTGAGTGGAATACGGGCTGACCTTCCTTAAATAAGGACAGCTATGTGGAATTGAGTGTCATTCGACTGCGACTATTTGAGATAAGTATTAGTGTTCAGTTTATCATTGTGAGATAATGTATCCTACCTTGTTTGATCTTATATAGGGCATGTATTTCTTTTAAGGAAAGATGTTATCAACCATACGAGTTCAAGTGGTGAATGGTTTATTTACTTCTCTAGTAGTTGCATCGTACTTATATGAGCCGGGTTGTGCATACCCTCCAACCTCTGTCTGTTTGTCTGTCTCTGTCTGTCTGTGTCTCTCTATCTCACTTTCAAAAATTCGTAGGGCAAAATGTATTGCTCCGGCATCGCCTTAACTTTGTCAAAGGGAAATATCTCAAAGTGATGTTGCACCGCCTCCAGAATGTTATTTCTAATGCTTTTAGGGCTATTAGTAATGTTCTGAAATATTAAAAACTCACATATTAATAACATTATCATCAACATGCAAAAAAATTAACTCTATCTTGATCTTGGGACGAAAAACACTCAAAACAACATTCTCAAAAAAATATGATAACAGGGAGATTATTCAGATCAGAGTAGAATAATTCGGTTATCACAGAGTTACACCCCCTTCTCCTTCCAAACTTAAACTCAAGCTTGAGTAGTTTGCCAACTGAGCAAAACATCATCGTCTTCTTGTTTTTGTAAATATATAAATCATGTTTATTAATGTAGTTATATTATAATTTCAAAGCAACTTTACGTCTTATGAGACACTAAAAGAGCGATAACTCGCGTTAACTCAGAATAAAGCTACTCTGCAATGGATGGAATGGAAGTGTTTCAGCTCTTATATAAATTTCTATGTCGTTTTGTTTTGTTGGCCAAAACATAATTATTCACGTATGTGGCATTTCCATTCAGTTTATAAATCTATGTTCCAGTAAAATTTGAAAGTACCTATGATTCACGGATTATAATCATTATAATTGAATTCAAACAACAAATCAATCTTCCGGCTTCTGATTCGGCATGTTTCTGACATTAAGCATTTTGAGATCTTAATGTATCAAACCTGTGAGATAGAAGTATCTAAATTTCATCAATAAAAGGCAAAGGTAAAATACATTCCCACCATATGATTATTGAGTTTAACAAATATTGAAGGCATAGATGTTATGAACATCTCTCTCTCTCTCTCTCTCTCTCACACACACACACACACACACACACATGGATACGATGCAAATTTATCGCATCGTCGTCCTGTCCCCTGAGAGAAAGGGAAAAAGCTCAAAGCCTGTGGTGCTACGATATATCGGTATACCGAAATATTGCAGTTTGCTGTTCTGACCATACATACCACAACACGATTTGCTGTATCGCGATTTTCTCACGGTGTTGCTTTCATGCTACAAATCTGTGTATTCCTCACAATTTTTCAAATTTAATTAAATGTTTCTTTTTTCCTAGATAAATGCTTACCACGAGTTTACAAGAGAGTGTAACATACCATGCAGTGTACCATTATTCGGTAATCGGGGAAAGTTTAATCGCCGGGGTGTGGGTGGCAAGTAAAAACCAGGGGGTCTTCATAATCAGTTTGTTTCTTTTTAAAGAAAACATTATTGTTCAATTAGTACTTATGATAGTAACCTGGATGCAAGTTATAAATGTAATACAATGGGAAAAAGGGCAAGAAAGAAAAATAGCAAAGTTGAAAAGATAGCAATGCATATGCACACATGCATACATAAAATTAACAAATGTACTTAAGTACATATATGACTTGAACTCTGTGCATATTATCTGCATGTTTCAGAAAATTTAATGAAAGATTTAGAGTTTAGTTTTACACATAGTAATTATCTTGTGTAGTATCTCTCTTAGTAGCAGGCTAACAGCTTTCCGTGATCGAACTGACAAATCACGCTTTCAGCTCCCCAAACCGATGTTAATAATTCCATGGCTTGTTGTTTGTCATTTCTTAACAATAGCATAACCAACATGAACCCCCGTTTGGAAGTGAGAGGCTCAATCTCACGACCACCATTATGTTATTATTTACTCTTTGACATCGCGACTGACAGGATCAATCCATGGCCATTATCTAGTATCCACTAACCAGTTACAGCTCTGACCGGTCTGCAAGATGGCACAATATAAACGGTACACCATCTGATTTGCGAGTAGACCAAACAAGAACCCTAACAGTTGCCATAATCAATCAGCTTTTTCTCGATTTACTGCTGAAAGTAATGCAGTTGTTAGGAACTTATGTAATGGTATCACACTACAATCTTCGGTTGCTGATATGTTTGATCCAGCGATGTTATTTTGTCTCCCATTTCATCAACCTGGGCCATTTTAAACTGAAGATTATATCTCTTGTTGATAATATATATGTGTATTTACTTAATACTATCAGATAAGAGCTATAGTATCCTCTTGTCGATGTCATATGATTTTATTGACCTGATACTATCGATTATAAGCTGTAAATCTTTCTGGTTAATGCAACATATTTTTACAGAGGTGCAATGGTTCGGAGCATTACATATCGGATGCAATCTAATTGAGGATGTTCCAGTTAATTGTTGAACTTACTCAGCAATTAATGAACCATATATACGTTGCGTTTCAGCAGTATTTTGCGGCTGATATTTGCATTATGTTTTAC
Organism: Megalonaias nervosa; assembly: GCA_016617855.1. Lineage (NCBI taxonomy): Eukaryota > Metazoa > Mollusca > Bivalvia > Unionida > Unionidae > Megalonaias > Megalonaias nervosa. The sequence continues at coordinate 6,883 of JAECUM010033421.1, forward strand.
GTCTCTAAATGAATTTACCCTGCTGGAGAAACGGAGCATTTTGTGCATGTTTTCTACAAGTGTCTGCGCAGAGACATCTGTGGTTTTACAATTGAACCTGCACCATCCAGAACTCCGACATGCTAATCAATTTTTCTTTGATGACTATAGAGTATAGCTTTGCAGTCATGCTTAGACTACCTAGACATATATTCATGAATGCGACCACAACAAAATTATTTTACCAGCTCCGCTAGACACACCGCTTACTATTGATATGGCTCTGATTACTTCGCCTATCATAGTTGTCATAATTATGTTTTCTGCCCCACCAAAGTTGTTGTCTCGGCGAGTCCACAGATCGCATTAACGATAACACACAAGAGTTTATATTTCTCTCAAACTGTTACACGGAGAAGTAGCTTTTTCAAGAATGGTGTCTTTCCTTTCCTGACAGTGTTCTTGTTGGTAGTTCAGTATAATTGACGGGGAACTTTATCTCATTTTGGCGTTTGCGTTTAAGATTTGTTATTACTTAATGGATTCTCAAGACGGTGATTATGTAACGAATATTACCAACTGAGTGGTGGATAGGGTGATTGGTGATTGAGGATGCTAGCATGTATGGCAACTTTGTCCCACTTTATTGATGCATATCTGCATGAATATGGTGCTGCCATACCCTTGTATACACTCAAATGTAATCTTCGTGAGGGCCAGATAAAAATAGAACGTTGGGGACAATCTGGTGTAAGGATACCAATTCAACTTGGAAGTTTGCATAAGCACACGAAAATGCCCAATTGACCACACCTTTATTCATGAAAATACCCAGGGCTTGTTGTCTCTATGATGTAGTGGAATTCACCAATAAAACTCCTGCGATAAATGCTCCCGTTAATTATATTGAAACAACAGCAATTATTTCGTCAGAAAAAATAAAGGACTCGGATTATATCCATCAAATATACAAATAGGGGAAAATTGAGGACCGTAGGAAATAGCAAGGGCTATATCCGTGAAGTTTCAGGTGAAATTGGCAGTAAGAACACCGATAGCACAGTTGCCGGATTCATAGGTATTACTTGAAAAGTCATTTTTTATTACCACTGGCATTTCTACCACTGCAGCAAACCCCTTGGCTGAAGAGCTTTTACGTGCTGCAGCTGGACAAGACCAGCCTCTCTTGACATTATCTTTTGCGGTGTCAATATTAATAGTAAAACAACTATGATGAACCATTAAAGTATCAAAGTACCGAGGTGAATTAGTAATAGAAATAGAACAATAGCAGCAAGATCAAATAACCAAATGAATTGCGTCACACACAAAGTATAAACGCATGTATGTTTTCGTGGATGCTACTTGTGGACTAGCTGTGCTTGACTCATTGCCCTTGGGGTGGCTGGAAAATGATTAGTCTATGGCACATATTACTCATACGCCGATCGGAGTTGTGTTTGGAGCCATATAAATAGTAAAATCTGTGACTGTTAGAACCTGAACAATACTTTTTGTGGCGATAAAATTCATGAATACTAGTTTAATCCGAACTTATCGCGCCCACAAAAAGTAGTCTAAGTTCAAATGTCAAGGTGTGTTCAAGGGCTATTGAAGATAAAACGATAAACTGGTTGAAATGGAAAACGAAAGACGTCCCAACGCGCTGCTTAGTCATCTGATAAAAAACTCTGCTTTCCCAGCAGAGTAAGTTCCCTTGATTCTGTATGGTCTATTTCTGCATAGTTCCGTTTCTGCATGGCATATGCAATATATCTAGATATGCTATCAGTTCAGCTAGATCTGACACTTGCATTGCTTTCAGCAGAAGCCAGAGTCGTTAATACAAAATTCACTTAAAATATTTTGGAACAGCAATGGTCAAAAGGTGGCGAATAGCTGACAGAAGAGATGTTCGATGACATTAAGCAAGAAACCACGGATGAGTTGATTGGATATGGCAACTTATTTGATTATTGTTTGATCTACTCTCTAACCGAGCGGTGTAGCAGTTATGTTGTGCGATGTTGCGAACCGGTCGGTGCACTAATTTTGCTGTGCCCATTTGGTGTACACTATTGCCACTGGCAGTTTATGGATTGCTGGTGAACAGCGTTGATACACGCAGGTAACGGACTAGCCAGTCTTCCGATATAGTTATTTCAGCGCGTATGTATTCTATAAAATCGACAAGCCCATATTTAAAGAATGTTATCGCAATCGCTTTTCCCAGGTTCCTGTTTAGCTTCAATATCGCATCCTTTTGAGAATGTGGGTGTTCCCGTGAATAAGGTGCACAACTCTATCATTAATCTTCTCATGATATTAGTAATATTGATTTAAATGTATACAGATCGATAAAAATGAAATATACATCGCAATCGTATCAAGCAAATGATTATTCAGCTTCAATATTTGGGTGTGTGCCATATGTGTTGAATTCAAATGTAATAGATTATCACATAAATGAAGGTGTACAAGAGGTAACAATGTATGCTTGTATATTTGTTACTATGACAATATGATAAATGTATGTTTGAACATTTGTATGTATGTATGTGTGTATGTATGTATGTATGTATGTATGTATGTAATATTGTATGTATGTATGTATGTACGTATGTATGTATGTATGTATGTATGCATGTATATCTATTTGTATATCAAGATGTATGTATGTATGTATGTATGTATGTATGTATGAATGAAGTCCTTTACATTTCCAAGCAACAAAATTTCTGAACTCACTTTCTCATATCACCATTATTGACGTCTTTGAATTAATGCTTTCATTAATTTGACAACAATATCAGTCACCCCTGAATATTATACATTTTTGTTAAATTTAGTTTGAACTTGTAAATAGACTTCTATATATTTCACGCTCCAATTCGTTTAAATGTATCCTAGTCATGAGACGCTACTTATCGACTTTTATCGAAATTAATTAGGGGGAACAGCTCTATTCTGGCTATCTCGATTGGATGGCAATATGGTTTTGAGTTATCTTTCCTAGATTATGCCATAACCGAACTTTGCAATAAATGTTTATGCTACCCACAACAATATGCAAGTTTATGCAATTAATATACGCTGCAGAGCATTATTATTGCATGTAGATATATTCTGCGCGTGCAAATTGCGCGTGCAGAACTGCTGTTGAATCTGTTATTGATGTCGTCATGGGGGGTTTGATACGTAAGTAGATAAAAAAAGACAAAATCAGGAAAAATATAAGGAATAACAGGAAAAACAAGTTGTATGTATGTATGTATGTATGTATGCATGTATGTATGCATGAATGTATTTGGCACCTTTCTTTAACTAAATTCGAATTATCACCCATTCTCTGTCATTTCACATTTATTGGTTTCTTTGATTCCATCTTTTTAATGACTTGATTATACTGTCAGCAGCATATCGGTTTTATACATTTTCGAATTTTACTCCATCCGGTTAGTACATTTAATGGGAATATTAAATAATTCAAACAAATCTTCCTAATACAATAAGTGAAACATTAGTCAATTAGAGGGTTTGAGTGCCAACAAAGATTAAGAACGAAATAACCCTAACGTTACTGTTTCCATTGGGGCGCAAGATGATATTGAGTTATTTCCCTTTGACTGAGATTGAACAGGCCGCTATGGCAGTAAATATTTACTGTACACATACAACAGAGAGAGAGAGAGAGAGAGAGAGAGAGAGAGAGAGAGAGAGAGAGAGAGAGACTGTATGAATGCTAGTTTCAATGATGCCAGTTATAATCACCGTCTCTTTTTTATTGCCCATTTATTGTTTTCGTTGCGTTCGTACATATTGCACTACTTGGACTATAAGACCAATTAGATGGTGGCTGGTAATATGCTTTCAAAAGAATGAAAGAACTGCGTTTCAAGACATTTCCTGCACCCTTTATCCATTTTTGTGTTTATTGTCACTATTAGGCGCTACAGCAATATTAAATAAGCGACAAAGTCAAAAATCTCCTTTTTCAACTGAGAAACTACCTAAGGTCTTGTGTAAGTGTAAACGGAGTAAGGGACACAACTCTGTACTAACTCGCTACCAAATGAGTCGACGATGTTGGGAGTTCTCTCTTTGTGTCCGCTTTTGGAGCATAATTTGTACCCAGATTAAGATAGCGGGAAAGAAGACGAAAAGAGAAAATATATATATATATATATATATATATATATATATATATATATATATATATATATATATGATTCTATGTATGTAATTGACACCTTGCTTCACCTACAATAAAATCATCATCGGTTCTCTGTCATTTCACAGATATTGGTTTCTTTGCATGCGTCTTTTCTAATGATTTGAATATAATGTCAGTAGCATATCGGTTTTATGTACGTTCTAATTTTACTGCATCCAGTTTGCGCTTTTAATGGTACTATCATAAAATTCAAATAAATCAGACCAATATCACTAGAGAAAAACATTTGTCAATAGGGAGTTTGAGAGCTAACAGTTTTAAAGGGATATAACTTTAGCGTTACTGTTTCTCTTTGCGGGGCAAAGTGATTGAGTTATTTCCCTTTATCATAACCGAATTTGAGAGAGAAAAAGATGTATGAATGTGTTTCTCAATAATGTAAGCTATAATCACTCTTGCCCTTTTATTGCTCATTTATTGATTTCGTTGCATTTATACATATTGCACTAATTTGACTATAACACCTACTATATGTTGAATGGTAATACGCATTTCAGAAGAATAAAAACCCTGCGTTTAAATATATTTTGATTCATTTTTTGTGGTTATTGTCATTATTTGGTGTTACAGTAAATGGATTAAGTAACAACGATCCCCTCGTTCAACTGATAAATTACGCAAGCCCAAATTGTGGAAGAGAGTAAGGTCACAACTCTGTAATACCTCGCTACCAAATGAGTCGAACGTGTTGTGATATATCTCCTTGCGACCAACTATAGTTGAAAATGCGTTGCTTGGAGCTTTTTGTATACACAGATTAAGACAATGTTAAAGAAGACAAAGAGAGTATGTATGTATGTATGTATGTATGTATGCATGTATGTATGTATGTCTATTTGTATGTGTATCTAGTTTCACCACATTTTATCTTCAGTCGTTTCTCTTTCGAAGCACATTTATTATTTTCTTTGGATGTATGTATGGATTAAGTCGAATTCAACGTTATCAATATTTGCGTTTTATGTATTTTTTAATATTACCGAAGCCCTAAGAATCGTAGGAAATAACAATGGACATCCATCGTTTGTATTAATTCCATTGTAACGTCAGTGATGTGTGAGTTTACGTATATTCGAAGTTCATTGTAACATATTTTGAATTCAAGATCAATATCATTTGCTTAGAACAAATCCGTCTCGTTCAAATTGGGACCTTGGTCACATTTGTTGACCTATTATAAGCGGCATAACTCCATTCTGACTCTCTCCTCCGGGAATTGCTCTAATAGTTCTATTTCTCTTTGACTGCCTCGTAAATTTTATAGTTGCTTTGTATGTTTCCTGTACCGACATGTGAAAGAAATGTATCATAATCTGATAGTTTGAAAATGTAGTGAACTACAAGTGCAATCGCTTGATGGGAATATTTAAAGAACTTACAGTTACGGCATGTAAAACAATTGTTGATTGTATTTGAAACATCTTAATCAACTAAATATTTTTAAACTCTTTCAAAAGCAATCAAAAAATGAAATACCAATATCATTGACGAATCTGTCAAAGTTCAGTATTCACCTGTAAGTTTAAAACTTAAAGATACCATTTACATATATTTTCAAAGTTTTAAAAAAAGGGACCGTTGTGTAATTCCTGTGAGTTTCATGCATGGTAGCTTTGAAGAAGTGAGGACAATGAACTAAATAGATCATGTTACGAGTACAGTGTCCTTTTTTGGTTGCGTTTATTCTCTTGTAACTTTACTTGTATTGTTTAGAGTTTAATTCAAACATTTTTGCTGGAGAAAAATCTGAATGCACAATAATATTAGGATATGTATGTTTTTCCTGTCTGAACTATTCTTCAACCACTGCGGTCCAGCACGGATATAATAAGTACTCGCAAACAGTGCCTTAATAACGGAGGACGTTCTACTGAGACACATTGACATGGGAAAGATACGGTATGGAAGACAGTTATCCAAGAAATGTGTAAATTAACTGCAGTATAACATTAAGGCATGAATGTTTTGTTTATATATTATTGTCCAGTTGTGCAACTCACTTCCTAGCAGATTCTAGAAAGAAATGAGAATACGTCTATTTCATAGCATAGTGAGGAATTACAATGATTTATTTTGTAGTTGTCTTGCATGAGTGTAGTTGCTTGTTAGATTGTTTTCCGCATCTTATATTTTGTGGCAAGGTAATAAATAAATAAAAGGGTTATGTTAATATGTTTTGTAATGTTAATAACTACTGATACTTTAGTTTCAATTCAGTAGCTGTTACGTTTTCTGCTTAATGTTCATACAAATAATATTACTATAGAACTTGTATCGGAAAACAATTCAAATGTTTGTATGCATATGTTCTATCCCATACAAATGAACTATGTTCACATGCTATGTTCATCATTTCGCTCGTAATTCCACATTATGTATTTGTTGTCCATACTTTTACATAAATTGTAAGTAATGTGTGGATCATGACTGTATTGATGTCTATAGTATGATTTGTCACTTTTTGGTGCTTGCATAAACTTCTGTAGTTTACATTTGTCCTTTGTCAATTCTTAATGCTGCATGGGTCTAAGCATATGATACCTGTTTTAGTGTTTGTATTAATGGTTTACATTTTATCTTCATTTGTTTTGAATGAAACGTTTGGTTATTTCACACTTCCGACCAATGTTCAAGTAGCTTTGATTATTAATGCGAATGCTTCTTGATTTATATCCGTGAAAAGAATTCCTAATCATTAGAACGCATAAGCTGTGGTAGTGTGCTAATTAATGAAAAGCATGGGTGATCGTTATGCATCCAGTTTCTATACTGTGTCTTTTGGCTATACGTTCGGTAATTTGTTTAAATTATTCTCGGTTGGTTTCGCCAATTAGCTTGCATTAACCGTTAACCGTTTTTTGCTCAAAACTTTAATATCTGCTTGCACAAATGCTTTGACATGCATTTACACAGAAACTTTAAAATTGGCTTGGACAGCAGATTTAACACTGGCTGACAGAACATATTTGACATACGCTTGCACACAAACTTTAATATGGGCTTCAATGAAACCTTATACATGTGCTTGCACAAATATCTTTAATATAGAATTTTAAAAAAGATAACATTGGCTTGCGCAGCAACTGGAGGAGCTTACACAAAAGATGTGATAATGACACTTTCAATAAATTATTATCTATATAATGCTGAAAAATGGGAATAAAGTGCCTTTCTCAGTGACACACGGAGTTATACGTCCGGGTCTACAGTGGGTGGATATCGAACCCGCGACCCATGAACTTCGGGTCCAACCATCGATCGTTTGAACAAACGCGACGAACTCGCTCCACCAGCTGAGTCAACATGATAACAAATACCTGTCGATGTTAATTATGCAAGAATCAAATTAGGTTTAGTTGCCTTCACAGTCTTCACCAAGATGCTGAATCTGCTGGCTGAATGGTGACCGAAATAAGTATATTACGTTGTGGGTGCGCTATTATGTTAGCTGTGATTAGTAAAGGAAAAATTGGTAATGTAATTGAAAATGCATTGAAATATATTCGAATGTATTAGTCAGCATCGTGAGGGTTTTATACGCATTGTCTAATTTATTGGATGAATAGTAAGATGATAATCCCCGAAAGAAGAGTCAACAACAAGCATGTTGCAGATTAATTGTATGTGGCCACTGCATTACATAATTGCTATTTGGGACGAAATATATCATATACATATGTCCTGATGAAGTCAGACACGTTACTAGGCAATTCATATAGTTTCTTACGCGATAGAGATAGGGCAATATGGATTGAACTTCACTGCATCTTAAGATGATCATGTTGTCTATTCCTGCTAAATTGGTTTCAATTGATGAAGTCTAAACCTAGAGGAAGAACGAAATATGCAAAGTTTGTTCGTGAAGGAACACCTTGGATGATTAACTTGGACCGCTTCTACAATTTGCTTCTTCTCCAAACTGCGACTGGTGAAACCTAGACGAATGTTGCCGGTCATGTCATAGTTTACACCAGCCATCATCAAATGATTCATGTAGTAGCCTATTGTCTCGGATGGATGTACATTTTACTATTGTAGTTTTGAGCAGATTAATTTTAGCACAGAAAATACAGGTATATTTACATTAAATATCATACGAACTGTAATATATCGATTATGAAATGGAAGTATAAGCATTTATTACATGTCATATAGTATTTTACGTGGTTTGATAATAGTTCGAGGCATCTATCATTTAGTTCATATTTTACTTTCCAAGACAAAAATGGTTCACTTCCTTATGAGTGATATTATAAATCATTAACAAATAGTGCTTCTTTTTCATGGAGATGTAATGATGAGGTAATATTAGTCTAACATATAAAGTTTTCACGATTTCAAATAGAGAAAAAATCTAGGGTGACAGAATCTAAAGATGTGCGTCTTTCTCGTTTTGGATTATTATATGTGACCGTGCAAAGGTATTTACCTATTCATGTTGTGTATTTTTTTTTTTTTTTTTTTAGTACGTGTCGCAGGACGATCACTCCCAAAGGCTGGAGTGGTGGAAAAGGTTTTAAAGTTGATTTCCTTGTTGCATAGTCGTGGCGAGATATCTAATCTATATAATACAATGTTATTTGTTAAATGCACTGCGTCTTAGGATGTTCAGGTTGCGTTTGCTGTCATCTTGTTCTAATCGTTTCCATTTGATCATAGAAATCTTTTAAAATATTCACAATCAAGACGACCCTATTTATATATAGTTCTTTCCTGAAGAGTCGCTCTTGTGGAAACAGGTTCGTCTAAGCATAACGAGATCGTTAATCGTACTCGATGGTTTCGTTAAATGATTTGTGTGATGGATATATTGTGTTTGGTTTGTTACTCGAATTTTGAGATGAGGATTTTTGTTCTCACAAAACAGCTATTTTTCACCTTCATTATAGATACAGACTGTTATATATCCCTCATCAATGTGTGAAACTCTTTTGACATTAATGTAGTAGGTACGGCCTTTTCTGTTATACAAATCATATTAAGATTTCATTTTCGCTGTGGAGAGTAAACTTGAAATCAAACAGTGTAACATCACCTATATTGTAATTCACCGTGCAGTATCATTTTGCAATTTTACGTACCTGTTAAATTTATTACATGAAAACTAAATGATAATGTGCAAATAAGAGGTACGAAGAGCTAGGTTTATTTGCTCCCTGTATTAGAAAATTAATATTCTGGACGAGAGCTCTTATATGTACGTGACCTTGATAATGTCTAGCTTGTTGGCAGGCAATTGAATTGTTTTGTTAGATGATATAGAAAGGTCAATACGTATTGAAATTCACCGCATCATATAATGACCATGTTGACCTTTGCTAGTATGCTGTTTAAAAACTATCAAATGTTTGAAAGATTCATAACAATAATGATTGATGTACATTAAAAATGATGGAGAAAGTTATTCTTATCAAGTATATAGACCGGGTGTTTATATAAATTGTATGTGTTCTTTGCAAAATATGGTTAACGTCTGGCTGCGGTATCTTATACACTCATGATCTCGAGGAAGTCAGGCAAGTAGCAAGGCAATTAAAATCTTCTGTTACATAATATAGAGAGGTATAAATGGATTGATATTCACTGCATTTTTAAGACGGTTCTATAGTCCAATGTTATTAAGTGTTTGAATAGGTATCAATTGATGAATTCACACATTTGAGATATTTGAGTTTTAAAAGATGCTTGAAGAATCTAATTATAATGGGAAGAGAACAAACATTTCAAAGTTTCCACCTCTGCAATTAGTTTTTTCTTCAGACATTGACTAGGTCATGAATTATATTGCCATGAATGTTCTGAGATAAGTATAGTTTATTTCCTCAGCTAATTCTATCGATAGACTAGTATTAACAGAAAATATTCTCTTCCAGAATGGAAGGAATCATAAGTGCTACAATATATCAGTTCAAACATTGATTTCAAGTCTTATATTTGACAGTGTTTGCTTCAAATAAAGGATAATTTGGAAACTATTAAGAGCTATTAGTTTTTCCACTTCAGTATCTGGTAAATACTGAAACCTTCGTTTCTATATTTTGAAAATGTGTCTGCCGAATTTTACCTGGATTGAGAAAAAGTTAGAGGTATAGATGTGTTAGTTCATACGTTATTACATAAGAGCATTCTGTGCTGCTTGCTTATGAGTTACATTAAGAATAATTAATAATTTGGTCGAATGGAAATATCTTCCTGTAGCGTCAAGCCAGAAAGGTGATCAAAAGTGACCAATACGTTTATTAGAGGCATGTATTTGTCAGGTGAAATTTATTAATAAATAAATCTAATTTGCTAATATTTGGACGTCTTGCAAATTTAGGGAAACGTCGGAGGCGGGGTGGGTGGGTGGTGGCTTAAATATGTTATGATTACTTTGCTAAGACACTATTATCAGATCGTTGGCTATATCATGTCGGAAACATTTGAATAAGTGTCTTTTCCACAGGGCACACTGAGATAAACGTCCAAGGCTGCTTTGGTGTGTATTGAATCAGCGAATCTTGGATTTCGAGTCCAGCCTTCCACGATTTAAACAAACAAGGCAAACGCAGTCAAGCAGCTGAGGGTCAAGATCTGAAGTAACGTATGTATTTACGCTCATGCTATCATTATATCTGGTTTATTTGCATGCACCATTTTCAGCAGAATAATGAATCTATATACCCAGGCATAGGTGTAGAGATGTAATTTTATATAGCATCTCCACAATTAGCTCTAAGCCATATAAACTCAGTCCAATGGATGTCCTGAACATGTATTAAGGAAAAGGTGATGCCTTCTTGCTTGAATGGGTAGACCAAATGTAGTCCCAAATTTAAGTCCATAACAAAATTTTTGTTCAAGTATGTATAACACATTAAATTATCTTATCAACGCTAACTTTGAAAAGTAACATTGCAACCGGGCCGTAATTAAAAAATGCATTCAAATATTTTTAAATGTACTAATCACTGAAAGTCCTCCAAATAGGACCAGTAACTAAATAAGCTACTAATCACTAGACTCCCCTCCTTTTAGTTATTGTTCAGTGTATTGTTGACAGTGTAATGTCTACCATTTAATGCACAATATGTTGCTTGTATGCAGGAAACTTGAATTATACGCATTGTGTTTCATATTTTGTGTCTTCCCTACAACGTGTAATGAGCTCTTTTTTATTTTGAATTTAGTTGGAATCATTAACAAATATCATTTTTTGCGTAAATAGTTATATTTCCATGTCGCAATATAGTTTGGTGAGAAAGAAATTTAGTCATCATTAATTGATAATTTTATGTTTCCTTTTTAATGAGAAGCGCAATAATGAACAAGTTAAATTCAAACACACTCTGATTATTTTGATGTCTTATATAATGTTTATTTGCAAGATTGAAAACACAATTTGGTTCCTTTCACCTCGTTTAGCTGGTGCTTTAGGGATATACTAAAACCGTGCGCAGAGGTGTGATTGGTTATAAGATCTCCAAATGTAGCTCAAAAGCCATGGCAACACAGTAAAAATGATATTCAGAACAGGTGTTTACAAAATGATAATGCTTTCATGGATTAATCGGTAGAAGGAATGTTCACCAAAATGAAGAACATATCTGTATAGGTACGCCATTACGGATAACATATTAGAATCTAATCTTTATCTGTGAAGAGTAAAATTGAAATCGCACGTTGTAACAGAGAACAGATTCAAATAGATTCTAGTTGTCCAATCATCATTATTTCACTACTTTAGTTTGTTTAATGTATTTGATGAACACAAAATAATAGTCGGCAAAAGTTGTGATAACAACAAAACTGTTGCACACTACTCTGATATGGATGCTGTTGCAGACAATTAGAAAAATTGACGAGAGATCTGATAAGCATATATAGCCTTGAAGGCGTCAGGAATATTGCCAGGCAATTTCAGTGTCGTTTTACGTACTACGGATAGTTCCGTACGTTCTGAAATTTACGGCATCATAAGATACAATAATGTAACCAATCATGTCATCGTTTATATCTGCTTTAATCAAATGATTTGTCTAATGGCTTTTGGTATCCGAGATTTGAGGACGCATTGTTATGTTATGTATATGTAATATAATTACTTGTGTGTTAGTTTTACATTCTTTTTTATTTTTGTTTCATTACATTTTATTGTAATGATTATTTTCACGGGATTTGATATTTTTCCAAGTAAATTCAGTCTGTTTAGGACGTAAAAGTATTTGTTCAGCACTATTTTTAGCTCATTTTGGTTCATATATCTCGTAAACATCGACTTAAAACGATTGGCTATTACCATAGTCATTTCGGCCCACGTGTTAGCTAAATTGTTATCAGCCTTTCTTTTTCTATTTTTGCAGCGTGAGAATTTCATTTTTCGATAGGGCTATTCTTGCCTATGTGAGAATTGTCATTTTTTGCGCTGTTCAATGTTAGGAGACCAAGTGACCCATCACGCGGGACTAAAATGATGTTTTAGTTGGGTTTAATACTCGTGTCTGAGTGAAAATTACTCAGTCCTATTTTAAACTTTGAGGGCTCAAGAGGTCTCAGATATTGTTGCCAGATTTAAGCCTCATCTGCAACCTATTCCTGCATTGGACGGGCCATAAAGTAGAATTATGGTAGACTGTGTTGGTCTCTTACCTAAGACAAAGTCAGGCAACCAAAACTTGTTGACCATTATGAGTGCGTCAACAATATTCCCAGAGGAAATTCTTTTGAGGAATACTGTAGTAAAAGCTTTGATAAAGTCTTTTACTCAATTTGGCCTTCCTACATCTGTCCAATCGGATCAAGGGCAAATTTCATGTTTGGAATTTTACAGCTTGTTATGCTTGAATTTGGCACTCAGCAATTCAAGAAAAAGTGAAACTATGGTTTCACAAAACTTTAATCTGGAGAACTTTTGCGCCCTGTAATAGAGTTCATCCTCTCTTGCTCATTCTTCAAAATTTTCTTCAAATTAGATTTTAAAGCCCTTACAAAGTTAAGAAGAAAATGAATGAGTTAAATAATAATAATAATAGAACTCGGATCTAAGTAAATTTTAATGGAGTACTAATATATTGAAAGAGATAGCCAAGCAAATCATGTAATTAATTTAGTCGTACCTGTCCCACCAACTCAGGATTTAAGTGAAGAAATTCAATAGCACACTGTTGATCTTGGAGCAACAAATCTTCGGAAGTCGGAAATTATGAAAAATCTGGACTAGAAATTTTTACACTTACAACAGCAAGATAGGAATTAACTTGAGCAGTTATTATTCGAATATGATCACTTGTTTCCGGATATTCCTACAAGGACAAACAAAATTTTTTATGACGTTGAAATTGTAGATTCAAAACCTGTGAAACAACACTCATACAGGATGAACCCTCTCAGACAGAAATACTTGAAAAAGGAAATTCAACGATTTCATAGAGCCCAGTAAAATAGAATGGAGCTCACCATGTATACTTGTTCCGAAACCGGATAAAACTTTCCGTATGTGCACTGATTAAAGGAAAGTGAACAGTGTGACAAAACAGATTAATTTCCATTACCAAGAATCGATGACTGTATTGATAAAATTGGAAATGCCAATTATGTCACCAAATTTGTCCTTCTGAAAGGATTTTGGCAAATTTCACTAACTGAAAGACCAAAGGAAATTTCGGCATTTGTGACTCCAGATGGACTCTATCAATATAAAGTAAGGCCATTCGGGATGAAGAGTTTCACAAGTACCTTTCAAAATTTGATGAATTTGATTACCTCTGGTATAGATAATTGTGATGCTTACATCGATGATGTCATCATCTACAACGACACCTGGAAAGAATATCTAGCCACGATTCGGAAGTTCTTTGAAAGACTCACTGATGCAAATTTGACAATCAATTTATCTAAAAGTGAGTTTGGCCGTGCTTGTGTAACTTTTCTAGGACATATTGTGGGACATGGTCAAGTTAAACCTATAGATGCTAAGGTCAAGGCTATCTCTGATTTCCCTGTGCCTGTCAGTAAAAAGCAATTAATGCGATTTGTGGGTTTGGCTGGCCACCATCAAAGGTTTTGTTCCAATTTTTCTAACATTGCTGAACCCCTGAGAAACTTGTTGAAGAAGAACAACAAGTTTCTTTTGACTGAAAAATGTCAGGAGGCTATTGTTAGGTTAAAAGCTATACTCAAAAGTGCGCCGGTTCTTACAGCTCCAAATTTCTTTTAAATTATCTGTGATGTTGGGGTTAGTGTAGTATTGATTCAAGAAGATAGAAATGGTGTTGATCACCCAGTATGCTATTTCTCTAAGAAATTAAATAAACACCAAGGAAATTACTCAACAGTCGAAAAGGAATGTTTCGCTTTAATATTGGTATTACAGCATTTTGAAGTTTACATTAGCTCAGCTTCTTCTCCGGTTGTTGTGTTTAATGATCACAACCCCCTTACTGTCATGGACAAGATGACAAATAAAAATTAAAGATTATTAAGGTGGAGTTTCTTTTTGCAAGAATAAAATCTTGACATAAAGCACATCAAAGGAAAAGACAATTTGATTGCAGATGCACTTTCCCGTGTATAGAAATAGTATTTCATGTAAATTTTGTATAATTCATAAGAGTTTTCTTATGTAACTTTATTTTACCTCACGTATAATTTACATATGGTAAAAAGAAAGCTTAATTATATAAATCTTTCTTTTTCTTTACGGGGAATGTGTTGCGTATATGTAATTTAATTACTTGTGTGTTAGTTTTAAATTCTTTTTTTTATTTTTGTTTCATTACATTTTATTGTAATGATTATTTTCACGGGATTTGATATTTTTCTCAGTCTGTTTAGGACGTGAAAATATTTGTTCAGCACTATTTTTAGCTCACATTGGTTCATAGATTTCGTATTCATCGAGTGAAAACGATTGGCTATTACCATGGTAATTTCGGTCCTCGTGTTAGCTAAATTGTAATCTGCCTTTCTTTTTTTTTTTTTTTTGCAGCGTGAGAATTTCATTTTCCGATAGGGCTATTCTTGCCTATGTGCAAATTGTCATTTTGGTTTTGTGCTGGTCAATGTTGGGAGACCAAGTGACCCATCACGCGAGACTGAATTGATGTATTAGTTGGGTTTAATACTCGTGTCTCAGCGGAAGTTACGCAGTAGTATTTTTAACTTTGAGGGCTCAAGAGGTTTCAATTATTGTTGCCAGATTGTTTTGAAGTTCATCTATTTTTTGGAATTTAATAATTCATTCTCTACAAAACTACACAAGTGCTTCATATTTATAAAAGTTCTGGGACACAACAATTCAGTGAAAATATATTCTGAAATTCTAAAAGGAAACATTATAAACTGTGATTCATTCGAGGATCAATTGCCAACAGTACAACGACTTCATATGACGTCATCGCCTTCATATTGAAATTCATCGAGATTCGAACCCGGATTCAATTAGAACTGTTTAGTGACAGCACTTATATTTTTCAATTTTAGGATTAAATTTTGGATTATATTCATAAACCGTAAGTCCTATTTTCTGTCTTTTACTTCGTTTTCTAGGGAAATAAATCATTTTTTGTTAAATTTACAAAGCTTGTTGTCTTCACGCTTTTTTTTTGTTACTTTTGTACGAGCCTAAACGTAACAGTTGATATACAAAATAATGATATGTCAACATTGGTTCATCTACAGGCAGTATTATGTTGATTATCATATTTATTAAGAGCGTTTATTGTTTGTCATCAGTTACTTTAATTATTTGAAATGTCATGTGTTACTTGGAACAAGGAGAATTAGAGGGCTGCTTTGGGTATGAATAGAACCAGCAACTCTTGGGTTTCGAGTCCATACTTTCTCGTTTGAAGCAAACACGGCAAACACAATCTAGCTGATGAGGTTCACTACCTGAAATATCATCAATATTTACCTGTATGCACGCACTAAATCTGGTTTAACAGTCTGCATCTTTTTCACCAGGATGATGTTTCGATATACCCAGGCTGTGGAGTATAGATGTAATTTCATATAACATAAAGTATAAAAGGTCATGCTTTATCACTTGGGTCGGCAGACAATACAACGTAGTATTTGTGTTAGTCCGTATAGCAGATTAAGTTCTGTTTTCAACGTTAACTGTGAAGAGTGATATTGAAACATGGCAGGGTAATTGACAAATGCATTGAAAAATAATTGAATTTACTAATCACTAGAATCCCATCTTTTCAGTCATTGTTCAATTGATGACAGTAAGATCAGCAATCAGTAAAAAATTATATAATAACAGGGACAGACTTGTAATAAATAAATTGGAAGTAATCACTGCTGTTAATCATTAATATTCTAGGCAAGTTATCTGATACACACGTGGCCTTGCTGAAGTAAAGCAGGTTGGCGAGTAATGAAAATGTTACGATACGGAAGAGATATATGTCAACATCCATTCAAGTTCACATCATTGTTTGATGATTATGAATCCTTTGGTTTTAGTTTGACTATATTTTGAATAGACATGTGTCTCTCAGGTGAAACGTGTTAATAAGAGTAAATATAATTTGCAAAAATGTGAACGTCTTGCACATTTAAGTACACATCGTTGGGCTTAAACATGTGTCTATGTTGTTAAGACTCTATTAATAGATCGTAGACTATATCAAGTCGAAGAAATTGAAATAAAGTACATTCTCTGAAGGACACATGATATAAACGACCAGGGCTGCTTTGGGTGAGTACCGATCCAGCATCTCTTGCATTTCGAGTCCAGCTAGGAACGTTTCAAGCAAACACGCCAGACATAGCCTGGCAGCTGCGGATCACGATCTGAAGTACCGTATGTATTTACTTTTATGGACGCATTCAGTCTGGTTTAACAGTGTGCATCCGTTTCACCAGGATGATGTGTTGATATACCCAGGCTGAGTAGAAGAGATGTAATTTGATATAACATCTCCAAAATTAGCTCTAAACCATAGAAACTCTGTCCAATGGATGTTCTGTACTGATATTAATACAAGGTGATGCTTTCTTGCTTGAATGGGCAGACTGTAATACGTCATAAATTTGAGTTCATAATGTAGTATTTGTGCATATATAGATAGATAGATAGATAGATAGATATACACACACATATACAAAGTTATGTTTCCAAGGTTTGCTGTGAAGAGTTAACATCGTAAGCGGACAGCGTAATTGAAAAATGCATTCATATATATTTAAATTTTTTAATCTCTGGAATCCGTTCTTTTTTCGTTATCGTGCAATGTATTAATGACAATAGAATGATAATAAGCAAATGTAGCGATAAAAAGGGTCAAGGTTGTAATAAATAAATAATTCAATGCAGTAAATGTTTATTATTCTGGGCGAGGTATATGATACACACGTGACCTTGATAAAGTAGAGCAGGATGCTAGGAAATGGAAATGTTTGTTAAGATGATTATATTTTCCATTGTTGTTAGTTTCCTTAAATCTATATCAATTGATAAAGTCAAACGTTGGAGATATTCAAAACTGAAAACTAGAAAACGACTGAATTATCCAATTATTATGTGGAAAATCATATATTTGAAAACTTCGTTCATGAATGAAGAAACTTAAAAAAATGACATTAACCGCCTCGGTATTATGATTTGCTTCAAACATCGACTAGTGACAACTTGGCCAAAGTTTCTAAACATGTTAAACCATCGCTTCTCCTTTCATGAAATGATTTATCTAGTTGTCTACTGTCTCTAGAAGTTGTATGTTTTATCATCTGAGTTGTACGCTAAGGATACTTGGCACACAAATGAATGTTATGCAAACATCGATTGGCATTCAGGTACATATAGAAGAAGTAGCATGTAATAATTTTAATTAGATACATTACATGGTATGAGATCAGTTTGAGACATCCATCACTGGTTGATATTTGATTGCTTAAGAGTAAACTAGGCTGCTTGTTTGTGAGCTCTATGATGAATGTCTAAGATATATATATATATATATATATATATATATATATATATATATATATATATATATATATATATATATATATATATATATATATATATATATATATCGTGAGATGTCTTGTCGTTGCAGTATGAATCGCAGAATCTCAGTCAAAATTTGTTGATCAGTTTTGAAGATGGACATTTATGATAGGGAAAATGTGACAAGAAAAACTAATTTGCAAATATTTTAATAAATTAAAAAATTTAAGTATACGTTTGTTGTATAAGCACTGATTTCTTTACGTGTTAACGACACTTTTATTATATTATTAGGTATATCGTCAGGCGAAATTGGGAACAGAGATTTATTCCCATGGATAAAAAGGAGGAATACCAATAATGGTTAGGGTGGATACCGAATCCCGCAGCCACTGGATAACTTGCTTGTCGTTCTAGCAGGTGGGCAAATCCTGGTAACTCGCTCATCCAGCTGTTGAACGTTAGCCGTGAAGAGCAAACTCTAAATCAAGCAAAATGTAACGGAAACTATCTTTAAAAATAAGGTGTAACGGAAACTGCCTTTAAAAACAGTTTTGAAAATGTTGCCTGGGGAGTACATCGTAATCTTGAAGATTGCGAAATACATTGTTCTGAGATAATTTAGTTTTAACAGCTTCAGTATGAAATGGAAATGTATTTCAAATTATTTGTAGCTATTACTTTCACATCTCGATATTAACACATGTTCTGAACTTCATAAATACGCTTGGAAAATGTGTCTGAAGCATTCAATGTATCTAACAAGGTTCAGAAAGACATTTTGTTGAGAAGATGATTAACGATTGCTTGAATATTGATCACTTGATTGAAAAGAAATATATAATGCGAATAGCTTTAACTTCATAATTTAAAAAAAGATTGTAATTAAGCAAGATTCAAAAAATATTTACGTTCAATAGAAATCTTTAGTGCAGAATCCAATGCCGTGCCTATTTATCTTTTCGGATAATAAAATTTGACCATACATTTATCTTTTCCTGGACACAGATGGATTTCCCTACAGGAGATATCTCTATTCTCGAAAGTTGATTAATGATTTCTGTGTAAGATTGGCGACGACAATATTTATATATAGTTGTATCTGAAGTCTCTTGCTAGGACACAAATTCCTTTTACCCTAACGAGTCGTTAATCGATGCTTTCTTTAAACGATATATGTATATGTGATGGATTTATTGTTACAGGTGTTTGGATTTTTTCTTAACGGACTTGTGAGACGAGACCATTTGTGCTCACAAAAAAAATCGATTTTTAGCCTTGATTAAAGATACAGACTGTTAAATAACGTTGGTCCCATTCTAACAATATGTCCATTGCCAAACTGGAAAATTAGCAGCCGTCTACATTTTAACGCAAAAATATGTTACTTGTTTGTAGGAAACTATTGACGATAGACAATTTTTTCGCATTTTGTATCTTCCCTATAAAGTATAATGAACCACCCATAGTTTAAATATTTTTGGAATCATTAACCAATATCATATTTATTTTGATCCAGTAGAATGGTTTGGAGAAGAAGAAATGTAATCATCATTAGTTGATAATTTCTTGTTTTCGTTTTAAAGAGAACTCACTCTCTGATTATTTAGACATTTTATAAATTTATATCAACAAACTACTACAAGGAAATGTTTATTTGCAAGATAAGAAAAACAATTTGTTTTCTTCCACCTTCTTCACCAGATGCTTTATGGATAATCTAAGGCCGATGCGCAGAGTACTGATTGGATATAACGTTTCAAGATTTAACTCGAGGACGTGGCAACAAAATAAAAATGATGCTCAGAAAAGGTGTTTACAAAACGATAATACATTCTAGGATGAATCGGTCGGAATATTGTTCTTCACAATTAAATAGATAAGTAAGGGCGTGTACCACTACTGATAACTTATAAGAATATAATATTGATCTACGAAGAGTAAACCTCAAATCGCACAATGTAATGGAAAATATATTTAAATATATACAAGTTTACCCATCATTACTTTTTTTTGTTTAATATATTAATAGATATAAAATGATAATTGCCAAAAGCATAGACAACAGGAATGTTTGACATTAATGTGATGTGGGCAATGCTGCAGACAATTAATAGACTGGCAGAGAGATTTAATAAACATATAAGTCTTGATGGCGTCAGAAAACTAAAATGTTTTGTCACGTGACGTATGTATTTATACAGGTTAATATGGGCCGCTTTGATAAAATTATTTCTTTACAGCTTTTAATATCCGAGATATGCGGGAACAATTGTGACAGAACAAGTAATGATATGATATAATTAATTGATCTAGAGGCAGTATTAGTTTGCTTCTCACATTTGAGGAAGAACATATGTTGTTTGATTAGTAGACTGTTAATAATATCATGTGCAAGAAATTGGAATTAAGTACTTTCTCTGAAGGACACACCAAAATAAATGACCAGGGTTGCTTTGGGTGGGTATCGAAACATCAACCCTTGGATTTCGAGTCCAACCTTGTACGTTTTAAAAAAAGACTGCAAATACAGTATGTCAGCCACGGTTCACGAGTATCGTACGTCTTTACTTTTATGCATGCATTTAGTCTGGTTTAACAGGATGCATTCTTTTCACCAGCATAATGCATTGATATACCCAGGCTGAGAAGCAGAGATGTCATTTCCTATAACATCTCCAAAATTAGCTCTAAACCATAGAAACTCAGTCCAATGGATGGTCTGAACATGTATTTAGTCAAAGGTGATGCTTTTCGGTTTGAATCGGCAGACTGTATGTAGTCCTGAATATTAGTCCATAACGTAGTATTGGTGCAATTATGCATAGCATATTAAGTTCTGTTTTTAACTTTAACTGTGAAGAGTTATATTGGAACATGGCAGTGTAATTGAAAATTGCATTCAAATATGTTTAAATCTTTTAATCACTAGAATACGTTCTTTTTAGTTAATGTTCATTTTATGGAAGACAATAAGTTGATAATAAGCAAACGTATAGATAACAAAAGGAACAGAGTTGTAACAAATAAAGTGCATGTACACACGTGACCTTGGTGAAGTAAAGCAGGTTGCCAGGCAATGAAAATGTTATGATATGTAATAGATATATTTCATCATTGAGAAACGTTAAAGAATGACACTGAGAATTTCTATATTTTAATTTCTCTTCAAACATCAACTGCTGAGAAATACGATTAATTTTCAAGTGATGTGAGGCAATAGGGTTTCCTTTCCTGAATGATTTATCTTGTTGCGCATTCTCTCTGGAGGTTGTATGTTCTATCACCCAAATTTTACGCTGAGGAGATAAGCAGAAAAAAAAATGTTATGTCAACAATGAATGATATACAATCAGTACTATATTAAATAATATATGCGAAAAGTATCATGAAATTGTTTTCACAATATATTTTATATTGTATCGAAACAATTTGATACACCTACTGTTGGTTGATACTTTATTTCTAAAGAGTACAATAGACTTCCTGAGTTCGATGAGGAATCTCTAAGAATTTTATTTGCTTCGATATTGTTTTTTTTTTGGGGGGGGAGGGGGGTTCTCTCGTGGAGATATCTTGCCGTGGCAGTATGAATGACAGAATCGCAATCGAAATTGGTTGAGAAGTTTCGAAAAAGGGAAATTGTGACAAGACAAAACTCATTTGCAAAGTTTAGTAATATCTTACAAATTTAAGTATACGTTTATGGTACAAGTTCTGTTTTGATTACTAACAACACTTTTACTATGCTATTGGCTATATCATCAGAAGAAATTGATATATAAGTGCCTTTCACGTGGAAAAACCCTGGAGGACAACCACAGGTATTAGTTTGCGCATGCACCTCCAAGCCATTAACTCGCTTTGCTAGCTGAACCACCAACATTTGTAGCATGGGAGTGGGTGTTTTTTTTTTTTTTTGTTTGTTTTTTTTTTTTTTTGATGTACCAATTAAATCAGGTTATTTGCATGTACGGATCGATGTTAGGGGTCGGAAATGTTTCAACATGTATCATGCTTTTCATTATTCGTGAGCACGAAACACACACATACACTCATCATATAATCAGTCTCCATCAAGTTCCCCGAAAAGATTTAACATAGACAGGCAAATATATTCGAAAGGTGGCAAATAGGAGAGAGAGAGAGAGAGAGAGAGAGAGAGAGAGAGAGAGAGAGAGAGAGAGAGAGGAAAATCAAACTGGTATCTAATTAAACGTAAAAATTTCAATTAGCTTCAAAGTTCTTCTGTGTATTAAATGATGACTAAATGTGAGACCAAGTACTGGTGTTATTTGCAACATACTCGTCGCATCGAAATTTGAATCGATGCAGAATCCGACAACAGATTCGCTGTAAATGTTCAACGAAATCTGTCTCTCAAATCAATTCACGTTCAGGTACAAGAAATGTAAAGGAAATGGGGAACCAGCTATACGAATTCCATATTTTCTTTGACTCCATCAATATAAAAGTTTAAATGTAGAAAATAATCACAAAATAAACGTATTCTAAAGAAAACGTAAACCGTTCAAATAAAAATATTTCGAGCCTAATATTTATTCCAGAAACTATGATGTGTTCACACAATTAATCGCCATAAAGACAGTCAGAAATCCATACCTTTTTGCTACTTCTTGAAGCGTCGATTTCTCTTTGAAACATAATTCCAACAGCAAACACAATATTCATTTCTTCTTTTAATCGCTTCTTTCGTTCCATATTGTATCAGGGTAATGGGAAAAAATGTTCTGTTTGTATTGATATGAGCATAGGTTTGATTTATGAAGTTGATATATATGCGGTAACGATTGCATTAGAGAAAAGGGGAAAATACGGTCACTAGACATTTCTTTGCAAAGGAAAAATTTCCTTAAAGATAGACCTGAATTATTACACTATAATAGCACAAACATGGATTTATAACCTAATGTTTGACAGTATGTTCTTAACATGAAGGATATCTTGGAAAAGTTTAATAAGTGTTGCTTTTCCCATTTCAATATCTGGAAATGATGAAACATTCGTCGGTGCGTTTTGAACATGTGCCTGAGATTAGGACAATTGTGCTCAGAAGGAAAGCGATTTCTCACCTTCATTAATGATACAGACTATCAAATACCCATGAGCAACTTTTAGTTTAAATCTAGTTAGAATCGTTAACAATATCAGAATTAATTTCATCCACCAGTATAATTTAGAGAAGAAATGTAATCATCACTAGTTGATAAATTCTTTTTTTTCTCTTTAAAGAGAAGCACCTAAAGTAAATCAATTAAATTGAAACTCATTCTCTGCTTATTTTGATGTCTTATAAATTTATATCAACATTTCTGGTGCAAATTACCGTAAAGAAAAATGTTTCTTTGCAAGATTGAAAATACGATTTATTTGTTTGCACCTCGTTCATCAGGTACTGTTTGGATATAGTACGGCCGTAGCGAAGAGATGTGTTTGGCTGTAACGCCTCCAAATTTAGGTCTAAGCCATGGCAACACAGTAAATATGATATTCAGAACAGTTGTTTACAAAACGATGAAACTTTCTAGCGTGAATAGGTCTGAAAAATGTTCTTCACAAATGTATATATTACGCAGGAGGTGCATCACTGCTGTCAAATTATTAAAATTTAATTTTTATATGTGAAGAGTAAAATTTAAATCAGTTATTACAATGGAGAATATATTCAAATCCATTCAAGATTACCCATCATTATGATTTCGCTACTTTAATTTGTTTCAAATCTTGCATGCCAATAAAATGATAATTGCCAAAAGCGGTGATAACAACAGGAGTGTTGCACACTAATTTGATATGGACAATGTTGCAGACAATTAATAGTCTAGACGAGAGACCTAAGCACATAGGCTTTGTTTACGTCAGAAAATTCCAAAAGTTTCTTACGTGATATATACATATATAAATGGTTGATATGGACAGAAATTCTTTGCATTATAAGATGATAATGTCGTCGTTTGCTCCTATGATGTTTAATCATTATCCATTGAAGTCAAACGTCTGAGAGGTTAATAAATAAAATTATTGATAAATAAATATCAAATGGAAAGTAACATCTTTAGAAAGTCTGTTCATCATTGAAAGCCTTTGAAATAAAATATCACATTGATCCCATTTACATTTTATTTCTTCTTCAAGCATCGAGTGGTTACAGATACATTAATGTTACCAATCATGTCATCGTTTATATCTGATTTGATTAAATGATTTCATTCAAGCCTTTAGTATCCGAGATATGAGGGAGCATTGATGACAGACAAAATAATGATATGTCAATATTAATTGATCTAGAGGCAGTATTATCTTAATTATCACATTTTGGAAAGAGCATATACTGTTTAAAATTATGTATGTTACCCGGATTGAGAATAAGCAGAGGTATACTGTGATTAAGTTCATCCGTTATTTTGTAAGAGAAACATGAACTGCTTGCTCATGAGAAACATTAAAAATAATTTATATTTTATTTCTTCGTATAGAGAAATCTTCTTGTGGAAGCAGAAACGTAATGAAAATTGATCCATACGTTTTTGTATCCCGCATATGTCTTTGAGGCGAAATGTATTAGTAAGTAAAAGTAATTTGCAAATATTTGGACGTCTGTCAAATTTAAATACACGCCTGGTGGATTTAAAATGTTGTTATTGCGTTATTAAGACAATATTAATATACAGTTGGCAATATCATGTCGGAGAATTGGTATCTTCTCTGAAGGACACACCGAGATAATAGAACATGGCTGCTTTGGGTACGTATCGAACCAGCAAGCTTTAGATTACGTCCCCAGCCTTCTGCGTTTTAAATAAGCAAGGCAAACACAGTCAAGCAGCTGAGGTTCACGATCTGAAGTATCGTATGTCTTTACATTTATGCACACATTCAGTCTGGTTTAACAGGATGCAAACTTTTCATCAGGATGATTGTGCCGATATACCCCTGCTGAGGAGTAGAGATGTAATTTGATATGACATCTCCAAACGTAGCTCTAAAGCATAGCAACACAGTCCAATCGATGTACTGTAGATGTATTTAGTAAAAGCTGATGCTTTGTTGCTTGAATCGGTAGACTGTATGCCCTCATAAATATAAGTCCATAACGTAGTATATGTGCAATTATTTACAATATTTTAAGTTCTGTTTTCAACTTTAGCTGTCAAGAGTAATCTCGAAACCCGGCAGCGTAATTGAAAATTCCATTCAAGTATATTTAAATCTACTAATCACTAGAATACCTTCTTTCTAGTTATTGTTCAATTTATGGATCACATTAAAATGATAATAAGCAAACGTAGAGATAACAAAACGTACCGAGTCGTAATAAATAAAGTGTAAGTAATCACTGCAGTAAATGATTAATATTCTGGTCGAGGGATCTGATACACACGTGATCTTGATGAAGTAAAGCAGGTTGCCAGGCAATGAAAATGTTATGATGCGGAATTCATTTATATATATATATATATATATATATATATATTCATACATACCTACATCCATACATAGACAGACAGGTAATTAGATATCGAGATAGATGCAGGGATGTATAGATAGATATAGAGATAGATGGAGAGATAGATCGATAGATAGATAGATAGATAGATATATAAATATATAGATAGCTACATAGATAGATAGATATAGACATAAATATACATTTCAATATGAATTCAAATTCTCATTATTTTAAGATGATTATGTTTCCTCTTCTATTTATCTTCCTTACATCTGTAATTATGATGAAGTCAAACGTTTTAAAAATTCAAAATTGAAAACTAGCAACGATTGAAGCATCTAATTATCTGATGGAAAGACCATTTAATTGAAAATTTCTTCATGAATGAGAAAATTGAAAGAATGACAGCGATCGCCTCTATTTGAATTTTCTTCAAACATCGACTGGTGCGAAATCGCAATAAATTTCCAGTCAAGGTAGTCCATCGCTTTTCCTTTCCGGAAATGATTTATTTAGTTGCCTAATGTCTCTGGAGGTAGTGCGTATTATCATTCGAGTTTTACGCTGAAGGGATAAGGCAGAACAAATAATGTTATGTCAATAAGGAATGATTAACAAGTAGTACTATATTAAATAATATATGCCAGAAGTAACATGTAATAGTTTTCATAAGATATTTTTCGTGCTATCGGAACAATTTGAGACATCAAGTTTTGGTTGATACTTGACGTCTTTAGGGTAAAATAGTCCGCCTCTTTGCGAGCTCGATGAGGAATCTATTTTATTTCGTTTTGATTCTTTTGTTCTTTTCTTGTGTGTGTCGTGTACATGTCTTGCCGTGGCGGGATGAATGGCAGAATCGCAATCAAAATTGTTTGTTAAGATCGAAAATGAACATTTCTGATAGGGAAAATGTGACAAGAAAAACTCATTTGCAATTTCTTTTGTCAAGATGTTACAAACTTAAGTATACGTTTATGGTATAAGTTGTGTTTTCGTTACATGTTAACGACACTTTTACTATGTTATTAGCTATATGGTCAATAAAAATTGATAACTAAGTGACGTGGAGGACGAAGAGATCGACTTAGAATGGGCATCGAACTCCCAGCCATTCGATAACGTGCCTGACGTTCTATCAGTTGCGTAAATCCGGTTGACTCGCTGTACCAGCTGAACCACCACGATTTGTAGCATGGGAGTGGTGTTTTACATGCACTAATTGAATCAGGTATTTTGCATATACCTCGTTCCTCCACATCACTGTACCGGGTCGGACATGTTTCAAATGTATCATACGTTTCTTTAATAGTGTGTACGGAGAACATACACACATCATGTAATGTATATGCATGAATTTCCCGAGACAGGATCTAACACAAAGAGGTAAACAAATTCCAAAGGTGGCCATGAGGGGAGAG
>JAECUM010033422.1:0-28564 GCA_016617855.1 Megalonaias nervosa
TTCCCACCATTTTGACCATTCCGCTAGTCCTTCTAAAGTCAGTGACGCTGGGTCGATCTCTGCCACCCCAGGTGGTTGGACGAGAGTGTGCACTCTCACATCGCTCAGCCATCACACTGATATCTTCTAAAGTCGCGAAATTACTCTCCGCTAAAAATAGGATCAGGTCTTTCCGATACGAACTGAGGACATGTTCTTTTAAGATTTCTTCCCTTATGCCTTCATAAGTGAGCTCGGTGACTGTCATTTTAATCCATCTATCGAAAAGCACGCGCATGCGAGTGTGAAATTGCACGTGGGTCTCCGTTGTTCGCTTAGACGACTATCTGAAAAGTTTGCGAAAACTTTCAGCCCACAACTCGCAAGCCTTAACAGCGATTTCTTGAGAGCGTCGTAGTCATTTACTTCAGTGGGTGCCATATTATGGTAGACATCCTTGGCAGCTCCTTGCAAAAATGAAGAGACATTAATGGCCCACTGGTCCTTGGGTATATGATAGATTAAAGCTAACTTTCCAAACTGAGTCAAAAAGTTATGGATGATTTCGTTCCTGTCGTTAAACATCTGCATTGCGATCTGGATGGTACGTCTATGCTCTGTTCTTTTGCTTGTGGGCCCTGAATGTTCATGCAGTTGTTCGTCCCTCCTAGATTCCGCTTCGATTCTTGGTCTCTTCATGGCTAGTGCATGTTCTCTCTCCCTGGCTCTTTCATCGGCTTGCAATCTGGCTAACTCGATTTCGCTTTCCTTTCCCCGTTCTTGTCTTCCTCTTTCCTTTTTCTCTGCTTGTCTGATTCTTTCTTTCTCTGTCGCCTGCTGTTCTCTGTATTCCCTGAGACTCCACTCTACAAATTCCGTTAATTGTGTCCCTTCATAACCTAATCTGTCTGTACCAATAGACTTAAACTCTTTGAAAACTGCCCAGCAGTTGCCATTCTAGTCTACTCGATGGTGTCACCAACTAATTTACTTAGCTTAAGTATTTACTAGCTTCTTACTGCCTTGCAGGAAACAGTTTCCTTAGGAATGCTTTCCCGTATTCTATTCCAATAAAGTTTTACCCTATTGACTTACTTAAATCACTCTAAAGCAACCTAACAGCGTTTGGCAGTACAAAATTCTGAATTTCTCTCCAAATTCAGCTTGCTCGCACCAACAATATGCAATTACTCCCTTGGGACTTCCTTAGTTATCTTTTCTCGCAAGAGTAACTAAAGGCAATACTTCTTTCTGAATTACTTGAATTCGAACAACGACCACGCTATCGAAGCAGTTCAGGTACGGAATCTTAATTTCTTACAATTGTTACGTGTCTAGGCTCGTACAAAAGTAACAAATAAAAGAGTAAAGCCAACAAGCTTTGTAAAGTTAACAAAATTATTTATTTCCCTAGAAAACCAAGGTAACAATATGAAAAAGTACTTACGGTTTATGAATCTAACCCAAAAATGAATCCAATAATTAAAAATATAAGTCCTATCACAAAAAAGTTCTATGTGAATCAAAGTTCAAATCCCGATGAAGTTCCAAGATAGAAGGCGATGACGTCTTCTATAACCTGCTTTGTGTTGTCGTGTCAACAGTTCCTTGTTGAATCACCAAGAATAATATTCCAGTTTGGAATTCCGAATTATTTCCAATAAATGTCTTTGTCCAAGATTTCTGCTGAGTACGGGATAAAGTTTCCAGGCAAAATAAATTATTAATTCCGAAGAATCGAAAAATGTAAATCAATCTGGCAACAACAACAAAAAAATAGGTTTGAGCTTCGAAGGTAGGAATTACGACTGACTAAAATCACTATGAAACGTGAGTTTTAAACCTAACTGAAATGCTATTTAGATCCCCGTGATGGGTCACGTGATCACTTAATTCAAGCGGCGTAGTAACACCACACGCTGGCTATCACGTCCGCCATGGACGAATTCGATTCTACTGAACGAATCTTACTATAAGATTCAAAAATATATTTACAAAAAATAGTCGTTCACTCCAAAGCAGAAACTGCCTCTGAATCTAGGTCAGCAAAAGCTACAAAGTTTCAAACTACTGACTTTTTATCACGTTAAAACGAACTGAACTGAATTTTCCGGAAAGATGTCAAAGTTATCATTACAAGAACATGTAATGAAATAAAAGTAAAATAAAAGAGAATCTAAAACTAACAAGCAGGTAATTAAATTACATAAACGTAACAATGTCATAACATACATTAAAGAAAATATCAAAAAATGGCATGCACTAACTACAGAATGGATAGATATTGACTCGATTGACTCTCGCAATTCTTTGCTAAAATAATAACAAATTTATCACTAATATGGTACTCTACCTCCTGTTCAATATCTGTTCAACCTCTGTCACTCAACCTGTTCAAACTATCCGGGACGATAGCCCCCATTTTGTAGCGATGCTCCCTGTACGCAAAAGAGGGGTAGTTAATTAGATTAGGCTATAGTTATCTAGAGGATGACCTCCCTCGACTTTATTGCCAGGTGTGACTGGATAGATAGAACGTAAGCAGAGAACTGAGCATAACCATTGAGAAGAAACAATACAATACGAGCCCAGTCTAGACAAGAGAATAACAATTTAATCAATTCAAACAAATTATCGTTACAGAAATGCAATAGCAGTGTTACATTATTGATTCATTTCATCATGATAACGAGAGTGGTGAAACGAGCACAATGTCCACGCCTGATTTGTATCACCTAGCGACGCTTCCTGTCTTTGTGTCCGTGTATCCCACGTCTTCCCACCTTCAGGTGTATACGTTTGATCTTTCTTGATCCTTCTATCCTAACCGCTTGATCTCTTATCCGGACTTCCGTCTTTCCGACTGTCCCGGACTGTTCCAGAGAGCTGTTTCCCTTAATGCTGTTCTTTTCAAGAAAATGTGCGTCCTAGCACTAAAGGCCTGTCTTTGCCTGCAATACAGCCACCTGGTCCCCTTACTTGTCTTAACGAGGAAGAATTACTCTTTAGTTGTCCCTGGAGTCAGACGAGTCTTGCTTCTCTTGCAGGAAAATCACGGACTGAGGAAATTCGCCCAAAGTCGTTACCTTAAATTCAACATTTCGTCCAGGGTGTACGCGTTAAGTAAAACTGACCTATTGTAATCAGCCGTTCCTAATTGTACCCCCAAGATAATTATTTCTTCGTAAGATTTTGACAGCCTAGAATCTGAGAAATACCACACAAATACAACTTCCTTTTGTTAAATGACTATTCGACATGGCGTTCCCATTAAGCGGTATGGTCGGCATCTTAATGTTCACTCACCCCGGACAGCTTTGCGATGCCGGGTCAATTCTAAATTAGCTGTAGATGCCGCTCTCTTCCTCTCCTACGAAATTTAACAACTGACATGGGAAAAGGCCGAAGTGACCCATCACATGAAAGCTTGCTGGCTTGACTGTAATACAATTTTAATGTACAGGATGTTCAATTTTAAGGTTCAATACTTACTCAAAATTCGACATATTACAAGCCATGACGGCAAAAGTAAATTATATACACACTTATGTATACAAAGCGCATGAGAGTTTTTTTTATTCAAACAATAGAAAAGTATCATCCCCATTTATAACACAGAGTCCAATAACTTCTTCTTCTTTTTATTATTATTAACATGCTACATAATGACAGACGCGTCATATAAGTAGAGGTAACGTGTAAATTTGAAGTCGTAGGAATTGCTGACGTGTAGAAATTTAAGTGACTTTGAAGTTTTATTTATTGCTACTATACTATAAGCAGTGAGTACTGGTTTACGAACTATTCAGATTCTCTCTATCTGAGTGAGAATGAAACAAAAATTTAGATGTTACAAACACGCAGGTGGATTTGAGATTAATCCCATTCGGTCAATTGAATCCAACATAACGCAGCAATCAAATATGTTCTTCATCATGAAACATGAGTTCTCTCCAAGTTAAGGTTTACTGCCTAATTATCGCAAAAGTAGGGAGAAGTCCCAAAAAATCACGTACAGTAGCTTGCACTGAATTGGAAATATGATGATATATCACGGTTTTTCCATAAACATCAATGCTATCGATTGGTGAAATAAACTTTCTATCCTTCAGACTGAGTTTCCCAAACTGTCAGAGAGAGAGAGAGAGAGAGAGAGAGAGAGAGAGAGAGAGAGAGAGAGAGCAGTGTTCAATTGTCAAATTGACAAGAACAGAACCAGGTATTTTATTTCATTCACGACAGACAACTCTGCTTAACTAAACGGGGTAAGAGTATCCACTCAAACCAAATACATTTTCAATGATGTGTATAACAAATATTAAAAGAAAGATCATCAAAATACAAAATGCAATCTAGAGTTAAATGAACATAATCCTACATGTTGCCAGGACGTTCAACTTTCTTTCAAAGCCTGATAGAAACTACAACTCTAACATAATGCACCAATCACAGCTAATTTTGCTTGTTTCAGAATATAATGTTCCCTACTCATTAGGCTCCGTCCCTTTGGCTTAGTGCAGTTACACCGATAGCCAATCTAACTTTCTTTCAATCATCTGTGATAAAGCTTGGGACTGTACAAGTAACAAGTGTACTTAGTCTTGCTTGTCAAATTCGATTTCATGAGGTACAAGTTGTTTTACATTAATGTGATTGGAAATGTCATTGAGCTGTTTCAACTACTGTTTTCACATTTGTACTTACTACCAAACAATTGTGTGGAAATGAACTGAACTGTTTTAAATATGGGTTCTGTTTTATACATATCAGCACATATTGAAAATCGCATGGGTATATAGGATAACTCACATTATGTCATATTATATAATAATCAAGTCAAAGTACAGCAATGTACTTATTATTAGTATGTACCTCTTCTGCTTCAAAATGAGAATACCTATAAAATAAGGTACTTTAGTTTAGTAGATACAGAACGTAACATCGGAGAAAGGTGGACAAGGTATAAAATATAAATATAAGTGTAACATATATATCAGCACTTTACACGGACAGCAGATATACGAGGTCACTAACCCCAGTCCTTTCACAAAGGTCAGCCTACTCAACCACTTGTAGCACAAACAGAATACGTCCTTTCTTTGTAAAAATTCATGCAATAAGCCAGTCTATCACCATGTATAGTAAGCAGATCACGGATTTCAAGGTGTTATTTGGATTTTGTTTAAAACTGAAGAATATGATACAGAAACAAGAAAAATACAAGTATTACAAGTCAAATGGGCTTAAAACACCAGAAAAGTATGCATCTAAAAGGGACATGTAGCTTATAATAAACGAATCAAAAGAAACAACAAAACAGAGAAAACAGAAAAGGAAAGTTTGATTACCTTTCCTTAGACAAATATGTAAAGGCAATGTCCTATTGGTCCAAGTACAATCCCTAGGCATTAGTGCTACTACATCCCT
Source organism: Megalonaias nervosa (assembly GCA_016617855.1). Classification (NCBI taxonomy): domain Eukaryota; kingdom Metazoa; phylum Mollusca; class Bivalvia; order Unionida; family Unionidae; genus Megalonaias; species Megalonaias nervosa. The sequence continues at coordinate 5,407 of JAECUM010033422.1, forward strand.
AACAAGCATCAAAACGTCAGGTGAAGCAATGTGAATTCCCATCTGACAAAAGAGAAATAATGTAAATGATATAGATGCATATAATTTACACTGGTCCTAAACATGAAATTTCTAAAAATTGGCTTAAGATAGGCGCACACACACCCAACCCCTCCCCCGATAAACCGCACAAAATAAAACTATATCAATTGTTAGACCATTGAAACTTTTCTGGGATAAACTATTGAGTCAGTGGCAACTAATAATTGCATCAGGATTGAGGGCTAATGTGATATTTAACACTAAAGCTTCTCTTTAATATCATATATATTATTTGACAATGTGAGCTTCAATTTCTTAGTGTATGGTGTACGGAGATAACTTAACGAAATACATAAGGTATTTTATTTTCTCCGCTATATTATATGAATTGCATACAATTGAGAACCTAAAATAAGGCTTCTTAAGGTAGAAGAAAAACTGAGAGTGAATTAATTTTTTCTCCGTGATAAAGAGGCTGCCATATATCAGAGAGTTCGTGTTCTCTAAAATGCCAGTATGCAGAGTGCAGCCTTCCGTAAACATGCCAATGTTATCCCGTGCTATTCTGAATTCTTGCGATGGGACGCATAGTTTGAATATCAGCGTGGACTTAAATGGAAAGAATGGGCAATATGTGACTAATATGACCGTATACGAGGCCATTCCAAAAGAAACAGTTGGACAGAAATAAATAGGATTAATTAGAAATCAATAGAGGTTTATAAACGGTTTTAAGCAAATGGCAATGGGAAATGCTGTCTTAAAGAAATTTGCTTTTGTCCGATGCTACAAAAGGGAATGCAAATGAACTTATCTTTATAAACTGCATGAGGAATTTCATGACCCGAAAGTGTGCAAAATGGGGCAATTATTGCATGACAATAAACAGAACAGTGGGTAGGAAGACCATATCTACGGTAACGTACCTATAATTAATTAAACCAGCATATCAGATCATATATGATACAAACTGATCAACAACAAATGAGCCAACTTCCTTGAGCCCTTTAGTGTTCTCTATCCTAGATTATGGCACGCTTTACAAGAACCAGATAGTTGCTGTTTTTACAAGTTACTGTTTCTACACGATTTATCCTGGTATGCGGGAGAAATAGTTAATGTTTGGCCAAAGGCATCCACATTTTGAATACATAACTCATTTTGTTACATATATGTCAATCGCAGAGCTGACTCCGCTGATGGAACTCCAGCAAACTATGCAACCCCTTGTCTATCATAGCTATATTTATTTAAAGCCCACTCCTCCCCGTCCAATATGTGTTAGTTGAATTTCACATATTTTATTGTTAAATGCCTGTCAATACGGCACCAAATTATCCTGCCGTGGTTTGTTAAAGAAGAGATTCATGATAGTCTTTCTCAATGTTTATCTTAATGATTTGCAACTTTGTTGATTCATAGTTAGCAGGTGTGGATCTTCTATTGAACTAGTACATATATTATAGTTTAAGTTAGAAAATGTGATTGCTGCGGCTGAAAGAATTTCCCCAAATAAATCCAAAACAAATAAAATAACACTGCATTATATGCATGAAATTCTCACTGTCTGGAAGGTTTGGCACATAATTGCTTTAAGCACTAGAATTGTGTACCATATTGTACCTCTCTCCCTCTCTCTATCTAAATATTTTTCAATATATCTATCTATGAAAATATCTATCAATCTACATTGAATCCAGTTAATAACAGGTGACTGCTGTACGGACACCTTTGAAAATTGTAATTCTTAAAATCAATGTCATGCACCGAATATCGTTATCGTCATTATTATTATTATTATTATTATTATTATTAGCTGATTTTGTCGTTATTGTAGTGTTACGAATATCTAATGTAATTACTTGTATGTTAATTTCAAATTCCTTTTTATTTTGTTTTTGTATCATTACATTTTATTGTAATGATTATTTTCACGGGATCTGATATTTTTGAAAGAAATATTATGTTTATATAAAACGTAGTATGACTCGCATGAGCAGGTTTCTGTTATCTTCTTTCATCATTAATTATTGTTGCGTAAGTTACATTTTTTTCTGCTTTCTCAAGCATGTTTATTGTTGAATCATGACACTAGAAGAATATATATGTCTCTATTAATACCACACTCCTGCATCCAAATAAAATAAAGGTGAACTACTCTTTTCATTTGACTGGCTTAAATTTTGTCGTTATATTTATATATGTTTGCATAGGGTTTTGACGTACATTTCCATTCTATAATAAATAGATCTATGAAACTTTAGTATACATCAGCACGGGCACTACTCCGTGGAGAACATGACTGTTATGGACCATATTTTACGCGTCAATGACTTTGGTAAAATATTGTATTTTGTATTTAGTTATCAGACACTCTCTGTGATGAAATATTTCCAAGCCATGTATGGTTAGAGTCTTGACGTATACTACCACTAATTGTATATAATAGAAACGACTGTCTGTACGAATGTATTATGTATTCATGCCCTGTACTATGTTTGGTGGTTTACCGATTTAACATTAGAAAATTGGAAATATAGTGCCAGCTACAAGTTCGTGTGTTTACTTTTGAAATTAGATATGTACAGATCCATATGTAGACAGAAATGGATCCAAGAACCCTTTTGTCTGAATGAATGTCCTATCTAACTATGATTAAAACGAAAATGGCAAAGCAATTAAAGCAGAAGTCTGGCTCTATCAGAAGTAATTACATTCAAATGTATTTTGAATCCAATTAAAAACCCCTCCATATGGCACTGCATATGAAACAATGAAAACTTCACTTCCCCCTTCCCCGTTCTATGGATCAAATGAAATCTTTAACTATTTGTACCATATCTGACCATGTTGATAGATTTTGCGGATGTATTTTCATTGAGAAAATTATATGGAACTTCCTTTATGTTAATGATACACAGATTATGCCAGATCATGCAATAAATTTAGTAATTGAGCTGAATGACTCTAGTGCAAATTTGACTGCGTGATATCGGCATAGAAACAATGTTTACTTAATACGATTATCGTACACATTATTATTATGCATTTATGTATTGCATGTTGGTCGTAGTTTTGAATCAATGACTACTAGGGAATGCAATACACCTAAAAAACAACAACAACAAGAATAATAATAATAATAATAATAATAATAATAATAATAATAATATCTTTACTTATCCAGAATAACATTTGTATCTATTACGTTAGTGTGTTAATACCCTGCAAACAAAACAAAAATGTAACACATATTCTCGCAATAATTAAAAGTCTAAAGGGATAACATATACGCTATGAATAAAAATACATCTAATACAAGGTACCTTAAAAATTGCTATGAGGTTGTAAAATCAGGATTGCTAGTTCAAATCTATACATAGATATAGTTTCATGTAACCTGAAATGTACACCTCCTTAAGAATATGATTTCCTTTAAGCTCTGTGATAAACGTTGGTTACATATAAATAATTGTTTATACCTGCCCGTATACTCTTAGTGCTAATGATTCTTACGATCTTAAAAGAACACCGCATAATTCTCGCTCAAATATCTAAGACGTTGAAAGTATGATCGGCTTTTCTAGGAAATTAAAAAAAAACCTTATTAGGCATAACACTAAGAGTGTTGACAGACATTAAGAATGTGTGAAGATATCATTAACATTTAAAACCAGCCAGACTGTTCTTGTATATCAACTATATAATCTCTGCATGTAAGAGGATTTCCATGAGTCTACCTACACAATACAGCAGTAAATAAAGTCTGCAAAATAACAGTGTTGCACACGTATCGGATTAACTGATATTTACTAATACTCCTAACTCGCTTTTATCATTCCTATTTTTTTAAACACCTTTATACAGAGTATTTCAAAGAGGTTGGAGGAAGTAGGGCATTATAAATAAGGATACTTAAATAATCCGAGACAGTAAATCTCCATCTGACATATAATAAGGCACTATTAGAATAGCGTAAAAATCATCGAATTGAGGGGTTTGAAAAATTGAACGCCTATAAGGTACCCAGTAAAGCTCCTTGAATATCATTACCATCAGCTTTACGATGTTCTAAGTAGGACATGACAGATCATTAGACGTCAACAGTAGTCAATACCCATTGATTGGTCAAACTTTTGCGTACTATTTAGTATGAATGTTTTGGACGGAAGCATAATCGACACTTGGAAGTCAGGTATATTTGTTTAAAAAATAATTAAATGAATCTAAAATATTTCTTCTGAATACCAACTTTAAAATATGTGAAAAATACCATTATGGTATGCAGCCTCTGTGCGATTTAGAATTACAATGGCACATAATGTTCAAGTTGTTTGCTTGTACATATATCACTGCATATAAATGTTCCTTGATAAATGCATCTCTGTACATTTCACCTGCATATAAGGTTGAACTATTAAGTAGGCATTATTCATCTATTATTTGATTTATCCTCTAGCATATGACAAGGTAATTCATGTCTTGGTAGAGAACGCAGGCTTGTGTACTAGAACCTTGGTGGGCCATCTAAATCAGAAATGTCATACAATTCATTTCCAACGGTTAAACGTGCCATTGTCACCTCTCAACCAATACAAATCTAACATTTCAATATACATATTACGCGAAAAAGTGGTCTGCAGTCCCTTCAGATTTAAAGGCAGGAGCATACCTTTGACTGCAGACTGAAACAGCTATGTTCACTGCATAAAGGAATGTTATTTAGGTGAAAATATATATTATAGAGAAAGCTATTTATGTAGAGAGATAGTATGGGATTGAATTCGTGAGAGAGCAGGTTGATAATTATTTTGAGCATATAGATGAAAATTTGGGTTCATGAGTAGGACCTCAAAATCATTTGTTCAAAAATGTGTCTTTCTATTCTTTCCTAATAGTTCTTCATCTTTGTCATGATTTAATAATGTTGAATCGTTAGGATGCCTATAGCACACGTGAATATGAAACGTAATAAAAGTGCTTTTATTTTTTGTTTGTGCAGTCTTGTGGTTAGTAAACATCCCCTTACCCTATCAAGGCATTTACTGTATTAAGGATGGTTAGACATCATTCGGATCAATAATTGTACTGTTACTGAAGAACTCTTTCCAGTTCAAAGTCCAGTGAAACTCCTGGTCATTTCGCGGTAAGCAGGTTTTTTAAGGGTAACATAGTGTAGATTCCCCTATCATAGCATGGACCGTTGGATATTTACTTAACCGATGAATATACCAACTAACGCTCTGTATGTAGAAATCTCTAATTTGCTGATACAAATCAGTGTATGCTGTTTTGTACATCTTAGTCTCAGTCAACAATTTCATTCAATGTGTAATATATGCATATTCTATTTGTTAATATGAAGTCATTTTGATCACAAAATAAACATTAATGCTTTCAGAGCGTTTAAGAACTCTTCAGTTAGCAACGACTTTTGTCTTGAGATCATTAAAAAGAGGAGAAAAACACCTGCCTCAAGCATTTCTCGTGCACTAATTTGACGATAAACAAGTCAGCAATGTGCACGCATTCAAAGATGAGAAACATTTAACTTATTATACTATAAAGCGAGAATATTTGCTAGCCATGTACATTATATTAGGAACATTTTTTTTCCAACTGCATGGATATGATTTCGTTAAAAAAGGAAGAAATGCGGAAAGATCTGCGTATAATCGGTCTTGATTTCTCTGTAGCAGAACAAAAACCGAAGACTAAATGTGGATATTTTAAGACTGCACTAAGGCTGAAGAAAACAAGTCTATGGTATAGTTTCATGTTTTGACACATATAAAACACAGCATATACATATATATCCATGGACATGAGTAATACGAATCATACAAAATTGCGTGTTTCAGTTTATTGTTTTTGTTACATGTATGAATTGTTCGTGCCATTTTCATCAACTACCATTCCGTTGCGTGATGATGATAGTTGAGATGTGGAGAGAGAGAGAGACATCATTATTTTTGTAAACAGAGTGACGAAAGATGATGTGAATAACTGGACTATCTGTCTGGTACATTCTTCTTGCAACAGGTTGTATAGCAGGTATATACCTTAGCGTGAAAAGGAACCATTTTTGTAAAGAACACAAAGCTGTTGAATATCAGAGTATTTTTCTTTGGACCAATTATGTCGTCTGTATATACAATATCATGAACTCAACAGCTACCAAGCTGCTGAAAGAAACTAATGTGCATCGTTGATATCCAAACTTGAACTAGAAATCATTGTTTATACTTGCCAAATAATCTGAGTGGTAATGACCTTTGCGATATTACAAACGACGCCAAGAAACTCTAGCTCTACGTTATTTAAAACTTGGAAGCAAGGATGGTTTTTCTAGAAAAAATATAACCTTTATTAGGCACCAATCTCAAAGTGCTGAAAAGACATTAAGAATGTGTGAAGATATCATTGACATTAAAACCATCTAGACTGCTCTTTTATGTAAGCTTTATCATCTCTGCATGTACGCGGATAGTCAAAGGGTCTCCCCACACAATACAGCAGTAGATAAAGTCTGCAAAACAACAGTGTTGCACACGTTTCGGAGAAGCTGATCGGAATATAACATCGAACTCGTTTTTATCATTCTCATTCGTATTTTCTTAGACACCTTTATACAGAGTGCTTTTAAGTGGTTGGAGGAGCTTTGCTATTTTTAATACCGATACTTAACTATTTGGCCTATTTGACGTTTCAATTCTGTGCCATTTACATATAAGTTCCAATTTCATTGCTCGTAGCTAATGATTTCGATGAGCAGATAAGAAACAACCAGTCTTTTAAAAAATTTAATCTCACTTGTGTCTTTTTCTACAGCCAGTCTTATCACATTGTAAATCATCATTTAGTAAGCTCTCAACAATTTTACTGTCATAGTTTCAAACAGTGTCATGCTTAGTCCCTGACGAATGTAAGAACCACTTTAGAAAATGAGGTATTTGTAAGTTGCGAAAATTTGGCTTAGAGTTAATCTCTGTGGTATACTAATACATATTTCCTTAAACTCCGAGACAGTACTTCTCCTTCTGATAGGATGAAAATCATCGCATTGAGGGTTTTGGAAAATTATACTTCAATATGGTACGTAATAAAACTGCCTGATTATCATTAGCAGCAGCTTCACGAGGTTCTAAGAATGAAAAGCTAATTCCTAGCACGTCATCAGTAGTCAATATTCATTGATTGGTGAAACTTGTGCGTACTGCTTTGTACGAATAATTTGGACGGAAGCATGATCGACACTGATAAGTTGTGTTATTTTTTCTAAAATACATGGTGAAAATGAATATAAACTATTTCATATGAATGCCACAGTTAAAAACGTGATCAATTCTAGTATGGAATGCGACTTTATGCGATTTAGCATTACAATGGCACACGCATTTCCAACTTGTTTGTTGTACATATCTCAGTGAACAAACCATCGTGGTTGAAAGATTTTTGCGCTTATGTTAATCTATTCATTTATTATTCACTTGCACCACTCGCATAAGACACATTTTATTATTGCTAGAGAACGCAGACATTTTTACTCGAAACATTTTGGGTGAATGGAGAGACCAAAGTTCAAAACGCGGACACAGTCAAGAAAGAAGGAACTGTTATAAGAAATGGAAGGAATATATTTTTCTTGTGTTTATTCTAGATGTGAATGTGAAATGCAGCCAGTTTATGAGATTAATCGCCGCGTATGATTCTTATCGTATCGGAGCCTGAGTATAATAAATTATGTATACGCTGAACAATAACATGCTATAAAAAATCAAATGAGGATTTATATCACAATTTCTCTCTCTCTCCTCTCACACTCACATCGCACATATAAACACACACACACACAAACACACAAACAAACACACACACATGCACACATTGCACCCTCACTCTGTCTATCGGTCGAGTAAACTATTAAAACAAACACCTAGAAGTTCATTATTGTCTAATAAACAAGCAAACATTGTAAGCATATAGTATGCCCACTTCATGTTCCCATGACTGCGAGCATGAAAACGAAAACGAACTCTTATTTGTATTAGCGTGATTCTTAAAGATTTAGTCTCCATAACATCGGTTAGTTTTTGTAGGTTTTGATGTTGTATATATCTTAATTTTCGGTAACCTTGGTATATGATTTTATTTATTTTTCGTGATTTTTATTCATGGCTGCGAACTGTATAGAATATCTTTTGTTAAAAACTGTGTGGATAATTTGGCTCTTTTGACAACACACAAATCACGTACGATCAATATATAGTTGATCATGTACGTGTTGACAATTTGTAATAATACTCCTAATGATAAGACTTGTTGTACTTTGATATTTATCGAGAGGATAACATTTGTTAGCCTGTTCAGTGATGATAGAAAGTGCTCATTATTTGGACAATAATTAGTCTGGTTCTCGGAGGACCAGTACATGTCTGGTATTGAAATCATATGAGACGTTTCATTCGTTTAGGACTTTCAAAGAATTTAATAAAGACAAATTTGGATTCACTTCATTATACTGTAAGTTTCTCTTACATGTTTCATTTATCACTTTTATTATTAAATTGTTTGTTGAGTCTTACAACACCTGTTGGTTTTGTTTCTTTTCTGTTGCTTAAGTTTGTGACCATAGAGTCCTAAAAGAATATCGGGGGCTCGTCCGGCATACGAATTTCAAAGAAATTGAAATTATTTTAAATTTAAATTCATTCTGTTTCGGAATTATCGTAGTTCCGAATCTTTTTATTTTACGTAGTGAAAGGAACAAGCTTTCACAATGTGAACTGAAGTGGAGAACTTCATTTTAACTTCCCGCCAGGAACGGCTTGAGTCCTTGAAAATTGACGAATTCTTTCAACTTGCCAGACAATATGATCTTTCAGAGGCAAAGCCATCTTTATTAAAACAATAAATGAAAGACATCTTGGTTTAATATTTCGTACAAAGAATATTTTTGATAAAAGTGCTTTGATTTTGAGTGGTAAGTCCGAATCTGGCTCTAATTTACAAGTTATGGAAATGCAATTCAAATACAAGAATGAAATGAAGTTAAATAATCTTGAGCTTCAATTACAGAAAGACGAAAGAGAGAAATAATTACAAATTCAAAAAGAAGAAAAATAAATGGAATTGAAGATGCAAATGCAAGAAAATGAAAGAGAACGGCAAATGCAGATACAAAAAGAAGAACGAGAAATGCAAATGAAATTGCAAATTCCGAAGGAAGAATGGGAAAACGAAGAGCGGTAGGTACAAAAAGAAGAAAGAGAGATGCAAATGCAGGAAAAAGAAAGAGATAGACAAATGCAGGAAAAGGAAAGGTGAAGGCAACTTCAGAAAGAAATAATGCAAATGAAATTGCAATTCTAAAATGCAGAGAGAGAGAGAGAGAGAGAGAGAGAGAGAGAGAGAGAGAGAGAGAGAGAGAGAGAGAGAGAGATGGAAATGCAAGTAAAATTACAAGAAATAGAAATGACAAGCAAAAAGCTCTCCAATCATGATAGTTCAGCTTTCGATGTTAGAAAAATAATAAATTTGTGCCTCCTTTTACAGAGAAAGATGCAGTCCAATATATTTCTATTTTTGAAAACATAAAAGAGAATTCCAAATAGCCAAGCGTGCACTCGACGTTATTGATACAGAACGTACTTATTGGCAAAGCTAATGATGGATATACTTCAATGTCAGTTGAAGCAAGTACGGAGGATGATCTGGTCAAGGAATGTATCTTGAAGTCTTATGAACTGGCACTTGAGGCATACCGACAGAGGTTTCTGGATTGTAAAAAAGATAATAGATAAACCAATGTCGAATTTGCTAGGGAGAAAGAACAATTATATCACCGGGGATGTACATCTAAAACGATTGAGAAAAGTTTTGACAAACTTAGACAACTCATAGCAGTCGAAGAGTTCAAGAACTGCGTCCAAAGTGACGTCAAAATTTACCGTCATGAACATAGGTTAGATACTTTAGAAAACGTTGCTCTTGCAGATGTCGAGTATTCCTTGCTCACAAAGTCTCATTTGTTAATAAGTCTCCCTGTCAGCAATGGGTTAGCAACAGATCAAATCAGTCTCAATAGAATACTTGCAAATTCCAGTCTGGTACAAGTAATCGGAATCAAACGTATGATAAGACTGTTCATAAATCCTTATCTCTTCCTACGTGCACCTATTGCAAGAAAATGGGGCACGTTATTTCTGATTGCCCTAAGCTAAAACAAATGAGCAACATTATAAATACTGAGCAGTTCCAAACGCTCGTATTTCTAAGACGTCAAGGTCATGGTCATATATTGGAAACAATACATTTGTGGGGTCAGATAAATCCCAATCTCAGTCTGATTATATTATGAAGAATTATGAGGCATTCATGTCGAAGGGTTCCATATTACTTATTGTTGATTCTACCAATCCTACCCATATTAAAATATTGAGGGACACAGGAGCTTCTCAGAGTCTTTTACTTTCAGGTTCTTTGCCTTTGGCTGAGAAATCTTCTTCTTTTGAATGTGTTCTTGTTGAGGGAGTAGAGTGCGGTTGTATTAAATATCCTTTCCAAGAAGCTAATTCAGCATCAAACTTAGTCTCAGGGCAAGTGACTGTTGGCGCTGTGAATTCTTTACCCATTGAGGGAGTTCATTTATTGCTAGGCAATAACTTAGCTACTGATATGGCTGTGGTGAATCCACTTGTAACTGACAAGCCCTGCTTGGATCAAATGGTTGATCATATTGAAAAAGAAATCCCTGACTTATACCCGGCTTTTGCAGTTACTAGAGTTATGGCTATTGAGAATGAGGTTGATCAGGATATTATTTGTTTCTGACACATGTGTTGGTCAGGCTTTTGAGGAGGTTACTTTTACTCCTGTTACTGATCAATCAAAAGGTGCTGATTATTGTGAAACTCTTAATTACTCATTCTCTTATGTCTAAGCAGGGTGAACAACGACAATCACTTGTCGTCGAACAGGAAACAGATCCTGAGATCTCCTCTTTGTTTCAGAATCGATTATCAAAGTTGACAATGTAGTGGTACCTAAGTGATATAGACAGGAAATTCTAAATATAGCCTATGAAACTCATTTGGCTAGACATTCGTGAGTCGTTGAGACTTACCACAAGTTCGTACATGATTTTTATTTGCCGAATATTTCTAAATATTGTAGAGCTCTCTTTATTTGTAAATTGGCCAGTTTTAGTTCTTTTGATCTGTCTTTTGGACGTGTTGTCTATGGACCATTCGAGTTGATAAAAGAAAAACTTCTTTTAACAGATGATTTCGACATTAGTTTCTTAAATTATGTCTATGATTTGGAAATTGCAACTAGCAATCTTCTGTCTACTAACTCAAATCTGAATCTGAGTCAAGTTAAAACTACAAAGGTAAAACTTTTCAACCTGGTAATAAAGTTTTGTGTCTCTTCCCCATGTTTCAAAATCCTCATCAAGTTAAATATTATGATCCTTATAAAGTTAAAAAGAAAGTGGTTTAAATTTCAGTAACATTCCTGGGAGGGGGAAATAGAAATAACTCCGTCACCAGTCATATATGTTCCAAGAGTATGTTAATTGAGATAGCATTGGAAATTATTCAATAAATTTAGTTTTTCCTGTCCCACACAACGCCGATTTATATGATGACGTAAAAACAGAATATAATGACTTTGGTTCAACCAGTCTTTACAATTCTGAAATATTAAAAAATCTGGACAATAAACTTTCACATCTACAGCCAGAGGTGAAGAATGAATTAAAGAATCTAATTTATGAATATGAGCACTTGTTCCCAGATGTTCCAACTTGACCAAATATAATCTACCACGATGTCGATATTGTAGATTAAAAAAACTATAATACAACACCCTTACAGAATGAATCATCTTAAGCAGGAATGTTTGAAGAAAAAAATTGAATATTTGTTGGAGAATGACTTTGTTGAATCAAGCAAAAGTAGCTGGAGTTCGCAGTGTATTCTTGTGCCGAAACCAGATAACTCTATCTTTATATACACAGACCACAGAAAAGTGAACAGTGTCACCAAAACCGACTCCTTTCCAAAACCGAAAATTCATGACTGTATTGACAGGATTAGAAATCCACAATATGTTACTAAGTTTGACTTGTTAAAAGGATTCTGGCAGATTCCACTTACGAACTGAGTAAAATAAATTTCGGCTTTTGCAGCTCCAGATGGACTATATCAATACAAAGTGATGCCATTTGGTATGAAGACCTCTACATCTTTGTTCCAGCGCTTAATGAAAATGGTAACATCTGGTATGGATGGCTTTGGTGCATACATTGACGACGTCATTATTTACAGCGATTCTTGAAAGGATCACCGGGAAGCTATCCGGAAATTCTTCGTTCTCTTTAGTGAGGCAAATCTGACAGTGAATCTAAGTAAAAGTGAAGTTAGCCGAGCTTGTGTCAAATTTTTAGGACATATCGTTGGAAGTGAACAAGTTAAGCCTGTAGAATCTAAGGTGAAAGCTATCTCTGAATACCCTGTGACTATAAGTAAAAAGCAACTAATGTGCTGTTAAGTATGACTAGATATTATCGTAAATTTTGTACAAATGTTTCCATAATTGCTGAGTCCCATGTCCAATTTATTAGATAAGAAGACCAAGTTTGTTTGGTCTGACAAATGGCAAGAGGGGCTCGATAAATCTGACGATGCTAGTAATGTAGGGGTTGGTAGTGTATACATTCAGGCAGATTAAACAATGGTGTAGATCATCCCGTGTGCTATTTCTGAAAAAGTTAAATAAGCACCATACCAATTATTATTCTATTATCGAGGAGTGTTTGGGTCTTTTATTGTGCTTTACAACACTTTGAAATGTACATTAATTCTGCTCTTTTTCCAATTATTGTATTCAGTGATCACAACCCACTTACGTTCTTCAGCAAAATGAAAAATAAAAACCAGAGTTTGTTGAGATGGGCTTTGATGTTGCAAGAATACAACACCTATATTCTGCACATCAAGGGAAAAGAAAATAGATGCACTTTCACCTGTAGAAGAGTTTCATATTCCTTTGTTTTGTATAGATTTTGATACATTCGTTATACCTCTCCATTGCAAACTTCTGTCATGTGTGTATTTGATTAATATGGAAAAAGAAAGATTTACTTCAGAAATATTTCTTTCTTCATGATGGGCGGTATTACGTATATCTATAATTTCTGTAACTTCTGGAATATGATCTGATTTATTTTTTGAAATTTTTATTCATGGTTTTAAACTGTATATAATATCTTTTGCTCTAAATTGTGTGTGTAATGTGGCTCTGATGACAACATAAATCACGTAGGATCTATAAATAGTTGATCATGCATGTGTTGACAACTAGTAATAATACTCCTAATAATAAGTTATAAAATGGCGCCTATGGCGTAGTTTCTCAGTTACTGATGGGATATGCAAGTTTCGAGAAGAATTCTGTGGCTTACCAACTGCATGCGTGAGGTCATGTGAATATAGGACGTCGTGACTTTGTGCGTTGTAAATCAATTGTGTATGTTGTCGTAAGGCGTCCATTATGAAATACAGTCGCAATTTACAGTGTGTATAAGGAGAAAGTTGAGCATTCAGTTTCAATCCGATTCCAGGAGTCACTGACACTGCTAGTGTTCCTGACGTAAGTCTCTAGACGTATTTTATGTTGTACTTGTTACTTTTCGAGAGGAAAAACATTTGTTTGACTGTTCAGTGGTGATAGAAAGTGCTCATGATTTGGACAATAATATTAGTCTGAAACTATTATAAAGTATTTGACCATAGAGTCGTAACAGTTGCTAAAACTGTACAACAGCTAGATACCTAATGATGCTGCAACAACATAAATCTGCAAACCGTTTTCAAATAACCACCAAGTGGAATGCCGCTTGTTAAAATCGACCATTACAATAGTCTTACGTTAAGCGTATCATTTAGAAATTATATTTTGCTTGCATCAGCAACAATGGCAATTAGAATTGGACTGCTCTCCCCATGAGTAATGTCGCTTTTATTGAATCGAACGATTGTTCGGGTTAAGTGTGACTTGACGCAATTCCATAGTATTAATCAGTCTGTATCTTATATTGAGTGAGTAACAAAATAAACTAGAATAATATATTATGTGCCACTGAACATTAACAATATGCTATTAACTTTCGACATTCTGAAATTTTCCAGAGCATTTTTTCCCTGTTTCGTAGATTCCATGCCATGCACTCAGGTATACAAAGTGAGAAAAAAGCTTTAATACAAGTTTTTTTGAAAGTGCCTAACTGCTCACTTTGATAAATATTTTCTCGACACCAATTCCCATAATCAACAAATTATGACTAAAATATAATAAAGCTGCGGAGATGTAATTCAGAATAGCACGCACCGATTTGATCCAGTTGTTCAAGTAACCCAACTTTTTGTTACTCTAACACATGTAAGTGCATTGTACTTATTGGTATATTATTTACGAAAATAGCATAGATCTTAATAAAACATGTATTTGTCTCTTCTATTCTTTATATTTTCTGTTTCGCGTACGAAACACTTCCGATTTGATATATGATATTCATGAACGTGGATTATGTTTTAGATCGTACAATAATACAACGTTTAATCCGTTTCTAAATTCGATGCAAATAACGTATTTTACCTTGTAAATGGTGACTGCTGAATATCATCAGTTATGCACTTCCTAAATCTTCATATTTGTATGTGCGTGATTGTCCAAAGCCACAAGAACGAGTCGATTATACTGTTTCAAAACATAATAAATCCAACACATGGATTATTATATGAGTAATATGCGGAATCCGCCTTTGTGCAAACTATTTCTTTAGTTAAAATTTATCTCCATTAACAAAAGGTATTATTAAATTTCAGTACATGGGACATTGAAACCCGTTTTTACGACCATATTTTCCCTGTATGTAGCATTGCGAGTCGCATGATAGCCAAATCGTGCAACCAGCATTTTCGAAAGCGATCAAAATACTAGTTATGACATGCTTAAAAACAATATTGATTAATCTTCGAAGACGTTGCATCTTTGGACAGTAAAATGATGTATTCTTGCTCTTTGGTTTGTACATCCAGTGAAATTGATATAGCTCATCTTGCCCCTGACACACCACATGAAGACAAATAACAATTCTTCCATACCGGATCGGTCGCAGCCCGGGTCAACAATGAACGCGCCTTCTACTGTATACTAGGACGGAGATGACAAGTATGCTACTGGTGCCCCCACTACCAAGATCCGTGGGAGAGACAGCATTATCATCGGCACATAGAACGTTTGCACACTGAGAGCTGTGGGAAAGTTGAAAGAACTTACACATGAGTTGGAGAGGTACAACTGGAGCATTATTGGTCTCTACGAAGTGCGCTGGAAAAACTGTGGCGAAATAACAACAGATGAAGGGCATAAGCTCTACTTCAGCGGAAGCGGGGACAAATACAATCATGGCGTTGGATTTCCTATCCACAAGGGCATTGTGAACGGCATTATGGGTTGCTGCCTAGTCTCAAGCAGGCTCATTGCCATCCGTCTGAGGGCGACTCCCTTCAACATCATAATCATACAGGCCTATGCACCCACATCTGACTATGATTCATTTCCATTACCAAGAATCGATGACTGCATTGATAAAATTGGAAATGCAAAGTATTTCACCAAATTTGACCTTCTGAAAGGATTTTGGCAAATTCCACTGATGGAAAATGGCAAAGAAAATGTCGGCAGTCGTGACTCCAGATGGATTTTATCAATATAAAGTGATGCCGTTTTGGATGAAAGGTTCGCCAAGTACTTTTCAACGTTTAATGAATATGATTACCTCTGATCTAGATAATTGTGATGCTTACATCGATGACGTCATCATCTACAACGACACTTGGTAAAAACATTTAGCAACAATTCGGAAATTCTTTGACAGACTCACTGATGAAAGTTTGACAATTAATTTATTCAAAAGTGAGTTCTGCCGTGCTTGTGTAACATTTCTAGGACATATTGTGGGACATGGACGCGTTAAACCTATAGATGCTAACGCCAAGGCTATCTCTGAATTCCCTGTGCCTGTCAGTAAAAAGCAACTAACGCGATTTTTAGGTATAGCTGGATACTATTGCAAATTTTGTTCTAATTGTTCCATAATTGCTCAACCTCTAACAAAAATTTATTGAGCAAAGAACACCAAGTTTCATTGGACCGAAAAATGTCAAGAGGCTTCTGATAAGTTAAAGGCCGTACTTAAGAGTGCACCAGTTCTTACAGCTCCAAATTTCAGTCAATCATTTAAACTGTCGCTTGATGCAAGTAATGTTGGGGTTAGAGCAATATTGATTCAAGAAGATAAAAATGGTGTTGATCATCCAGTGTGCTATTTTTCTAAGAAATCAAATAAGTACGAAAGAAATTATTCTACAATCGAGAAGAAATGTATGGTTCTTATATTGGCATTACAACATTTTGAAGTTTACATTAGAACAACTCCTTCTCTGATTATTGTGTTTAGTGATCACATAAGAGATTATTAAGGTGGTGTTTGTTGTTAGAGGAATATAATATTGACATCAGGCACATCAAAGGAAAATACAATTTAATAGCAGGTGCACTTTCCAGTGCACAGAAATATATTATTTCATGAAAAATTTGTATCATTCATAAGATTTCTTCTTATGCTCTTTTTTTATAGACCTCGTGTATAATTAATCTATGGTGAAAAAGCTTTATTATATAAATCTTTCTTTATATTTTATGGGGGAAATGTTATGCAAATTTAATGTATTCATTTGTTTGTTAGTTTTAAACTTTTTAATTCCATTACATGCTATTGTAATGTAACAGATCCAGCAGTATTAAATTGCCCTCAGGCAGAAGAAATTGATGACAACCCCATTCTTCGTGAAGAAGTAGAAACTGCAGTTAGATCACTAAAGAAAGGAGAGTCAGCCGGCATTGACAACATACCAGCAGAGCTCATTCAGCTAGGAGGATAAGAGAGGCACAGTCCTAACAACAATCTGCAACAAGATATGGCAGACAGGAGAATAGTCCAGCACATGGACTCAATCCTTGGTCATCGTGTTCCCCAAGAAACGAAACCTACAGCTATGCCAAAACTACAGAACCATCAGTTTGATCAGTCACCCGAGCAAAGTCATGCTGAAGATAATTCTCAACAGACTAAAGCCTCAAGCAGAGAAAATTTTGCTGACGAGCAGGCAGGCTTTCGAGCAGGAAGGAGCACCACTGAACAAATCTTCAATCTCAGACTCCTTTCGAGAAATACCTTCAGCATCAGCAGAACCTGCACCACGTCTTTATAGATTTCAAACAGGCCTTTGATAGGGTATGGCATGCAGACTATGGGGAACTATGAGGAAGTAGAACATCAGCTAAAACCTGGTGCAGGTTGTTGAGCACCTCTATGACAAAGTCACCAGTGCTGTCCTCATCCATGGCAGCAGAGGAGATTGGTAACGAACAACAGTTGGAGTCAGAGATGGATGTATACTGTCACTTATACTCTTCAACATTTTCCTGGAAAGGATCATGAAGGATGCCTTGCATGACTACAAGGGCACTGTCAGCATCAAAGAAAGAACAATCACCAACCTTCGCATTGCAAATGATTTTGATGGTTTAGCAGATGAACAAGAACTGGCTGACTTGGTTGAGCGCCTCGACACAACCTCCACAGCATACAGTATGAAGATTAGAGCCGAAAAAACCAAGCTGATGAGAAACAACACCAATGGCATAAGTGCTGAAATAAAGGTCAGTGGACAGAAGCTGGAAAGAGTCACAAGCTTTAAGTACTTGGGATTAATTATCACATACGAGGGCTCCAAACCAGAACTACTTTTCAGGATTGCCCAGACAACAGCAACAATAACAAGGTTGAGACCAATATGGAAAGATACCAGCATTGCTTTTGGTTCAAACATCAGGCTGATGCGCTCGATTGTCATGTCTATTCTTGTGAAACATGGACGCTCACATCAGATCTACAAAGAAGGATTCAACCCTTCGAAATGAGATGCTACCTCAAGATCATGGGCATCTCATACATTGACCAAGTAACTAACGAAGAAGTCCACAACAGAATCCAACGAGCCATCGGATCCTATAAAGACCTCTTGACCACTGTAAAAAAGCGCAAACTGAAGTGGTACGGTCATGTCTCAAGATCATCTGGACTCGCCAAAACAAACAGTAGAGAGCAGATAAAGATGGATATAATTGGTTGCAAAGTTAACTATGGTGCACTAACGACCTTGTGGGTTAAGGGATTGATAATAATTATGATGATGATGATGATGATGATGATGATGATGATGATGGTGATGATGAATTTAACTTTGTTTACTGGATCTGATTTTTTCCAGAATTGAGTTTTGCTCTGTTATACCTGACTGAATTAGTTTTTATTGATAAACACCTAATAATAGAAAACTTTTCTGACCTTGATTCAGAACCAGTGACATTTTTGATAAAAGTTTGTTTTTACTTTTTTTATTCTTTCTCAGAGTTAGAATCATTAAGTTAAGTCAGGGCCGTACCAGGAGTATGTGATATGAAACATGTGTTTATTGTTACAAACATCTAATTTTTCTGGAAGACTGACTCTCATCCTGGAATATGTTTTGCATCTTGAATTAGTGTATAGTTGTTGTCTTTATAGTTGATTGGCAGTCGGACTCCAAAGAATTGACACGTAAAGTTATGTTGTGACAAGTTTGAGTTGACATTTTATTTTATTGAATTTCAAATGATTCTTTTCCATGGAGAGACATAAGTGCTCCTACAAAATTTCTGCACAAAGTCATGCACTAGAATTTATACGGAATTCAAAACTGGAATAATATTTTCTGTGATTCAACAAGAAACTGTTGACACAAAAATGCTTCGCAGACTACAACATAAGTCATCGCCTTCCATTTTGTATTTCATCGAAACTCGAACTCAGATTCATTCAGGATATTTTAATAATAGGTCTTCTATTTATTAATTCTTGGATTATTTTTGGATTTGATTCGTAAAATCGTAAGTTATTTTCTTTTTCATTTTTCATTTGGTATTCTAGGGAAATAAGGTATTTGTTTAATTTTTTAAAGCTTGTTTTCTTCACTCTTTTCTGTTACTTTTTGTAAAAACCTAGACTCGTAATAGAGAGGAACGGCGGAGTTCGAAATATAGCCAGGCCGTCAATGTTCAGAATGTTAAGAATTACGTAGACAAGGCAAGATAATTTATCCAAAATACATAAGAGATAAATGATTAAGTGCATCGTTAAAATGCAAAGCAAAAGGATCAAAGCGCAATACACACAAGTCAATGTACAAAATTGTAGATTCAAGTTTTCCCTAGAATTTCCACGGACGCTCTGTAATGTTCTTTGAGTCTTTACACTAATTACAGTCTTGAAATTTTTTTCTTATAATGGCTTTTCATTCATATCGATGTCGACGATGGTACATTTGTCCTGAATGCAGTTTTCCTACGTGTCGTGTTTTTATTCCAAATGTGGTATAAAAGTAATTGACACAAAGCTCTATCATAATTATCCACTTCCTTTGTCCAAGCATCGAAACCAACACTTTTTCCAGTCACTAACATCTTACCAATTGGGATGTAGGTCACAAGCTGCAAACACATCTTCGTAAGCATCCAATGTCGATGAAGCGTTACGAGACATTTCCTCTGGCAGAGGTTGAGGAGTAACAATATGAGAGCGCAACGCTTTTAACATATTGAGTCTATAATGCACATTTAAAGGTGTAGTAGTACACTTCTTAATAAGAACAGATTGTAAATCTTCGACAAGGAATCTGCTGGCCAACTAAATTACCAAAGTGAATTCATTATCACACACCACATGACGTCTGAAATTTAAAGGAAACATTTCTTGTAAAAGGTTTTGGCAATCCTCCAAGGTCTGAATATTGTCATTGACATCCTTCTCCGAACTCTTTTGGAACGCTACTTTATACACTCGTCAGGAAAATTACGAGTGTCGTTAGTTAATTACACTCCTGTAGCAGCGTTGAAGGTATCAATAAATAAAATAATTTTTTGGCACTGTCGATGACGGTAACGTTAAAGAATGGCAAGTATATCCTCTAATGTAAATGGTCTATAAATGAATACTCTCAGGAACAAAGTCTTGATCAAGGGAAACCTAATTACTTTGTTCACTTCTTTCTTTTTCCTCTTATGAATTTCTAGACACAAAAAGTCTACGGTTGTAAATTGAGATTTTACTATTGCGAGTCCGAACTAAACTTCCTTGAAGACCTTCTCTCACAATTCTCGTGGCAATCCTTGAATATTACTTTATAAAATTGGACTTAATTACTAGACTACATTGTGTAAATGGCGTTATCCAACGTTTTACTCGTAGCCTGTCTGGTTTCGTAAACATCAATATATGCAGAATTGCGTAGACACGTATATAACTTAGGTCCCACCAAAGGAATGCAATGACAGTACGGAGACCAAAGAGCATGTTCCATGTAATCCGAGTCTACTCCCACTCGTGAAGTGACTCACGCAACTAAAGGACTTGATTTTTTCTCCTTCATCGAAAGTTACGCAGGCATGGATGCGATCCGTAGGATGGTAGACGCACTGTATCACTTTGACTATGAAAACCAGTAAAGGGACATGGTGCACGGTAATGTGCAGCAGCGCGTTCGCATCCGTAGGATTGTACACCCACAGCTTCACTGTTTATGGTGTTCCTGGCTGTAATAGTAGAAACGTGCCCCTGTCGGTCTGAATCGCTGACGTCGTAGGGTATAGAATCGATGCGATCGTAAGGCACAACAATGCACTCGAATTTGTCCCTGAACTTGAAGCCTTCTTTTGTCTGTGACTGTGTGAAATGATTTATCTTTCTAGCTCTGTATTCTGACTTCCCCGTGGCTTAGTGATTAGAGCGTGCGCCTCGGATGCGGGAGGTCGCGGGTTCGAACCCCGTCATACCAAAGATTTATTAAGATGGTGCTAACAGCTGCCTCGCTAGGCGATCAACATCAAGAGGTTGGTGTTAGGACTGGTCCCCCTGGTGTGAGGACAATGTGACTGGGTTTGACATGATGCTACATGTCTGCGTCATGATGATCCAGTTCTAGACATCACTATAATCTGCCACACTGCAGACATCGTATAATATGACTGCAAAATGTTAAAGCTACGTTAAAATAGAAATAACACACACACACACACACACACACACACACACATACAAACACACCTAGCTCCTTATTTGTCCTTGTAAATGAAGTGTTGGTGTTAGAAGTCTTCCGATTTATATACCATATAGTCAATTGGAGGGATAGACGATTTGATAAATATTGTCCAAAGGGTGACTGACGATTTCCTGAGTTGGTAGCTGTACAATTTTGTGCGGTTCGTAGGTGTAGACAATAAAGTGTTGATCCTCTTCAGACTGCTTAGCTTTTTTCATTATGCCAAAATTGACCAGTTGACTCGTTCGATGGTTCAGTGTCAATCATTTGACTTTGTAGTCAATATGTAATTCTGCTCGTTTTCTGGGTAATCGTAGCCGTTATTGTTAAGACGTCCGCTTGCAATTCTCAGTTTCTTCTTTTCGGGGTGCTAGTCCGTCCATGCTCCTAGTGGCCGCCTTCGATGGTTAGGTGCGGATAATCAGGGCGATGGATGTAGAGCAACTGACTTTGTCAAAGTAGAGGACACGATCTCCTAAAAGTTCTTAAGCTTCAGTTAATTGTAAGTGAGCGAAGGCTATCACGTAGGCCGAAATGATGACATTTCCAAATTCGTAAGCCTGTACAAACTCTGGTTCTTCTTTGTAATTCACCAGAAGAAAATCTTGGCTAACGATGTCAACGTGTTTCGTATATTTTCCTTTGTCACACATCACGTCGTAGTAGATATAGGGATCTGTTGAGTGTTCAGTCTTGTGTAAGCATGGTTTTTGTGCCATTTTGTTTCACAAACAATTCAACATGACAAACGAGCGTCTTTCTTCGTTTCTGGACTTGGTGTAAAGTGATGCCTTCCTTGGAACATTACTCTTCTTTGAATTTAACTTTACAACAGGAACGATATAGCCCTAGAAAATGTCTTTCTATATGCCATTTTTTTTGCTATTTTGTTGTCTGTAGAAGGTGATAAATTTCGTACACTTAAAACAATCTCACTGCCTAAGCGCATTCTTCCTGGGTCTGACGACAAAGATTAATGTTAGTTACATGTTTCGGCACAGGCACTGCACAAAGGAAACGTCAGTTTTCCTTGGCTGGCAATGGTAAGATTAAACGGGATGGTACAAGTAAGTGGAAGGTAAGACATTGCATTTGAACTAAGCTTCGTATTGACAAATGTTTTTCACGTTGATGTGTTCCGTGAGGAATTGCGGGTGCCTTGCTTGAAGTACAATATTTGCAAAGCAACGATACAGCGACCACACATCCATGTATTTGATTTCTTCTCCTTTCACCTAGTCCGTGTGTTACAGCATTCATGTTACATTTGTGCGTCACCCATATGAACTGTTGCGAGGATCTAAAGGGTCCACGAGGTTGTAACTTTCCACGAAGCGCTTAACCTCGGGTAGGTTTTCAAACGTCGAAAGTACCCGTGCTCCCTTATTGCAACCCCTTCTTGTCCATCTTGCTCTAACTTTAGGCGACGTTGGCTAGATTCTTCGTACAATTCTTTTATAGTGTCAGTGTTGAGGATAACAGGTCGGGCATCCATTAAATTCATAGACGATTTTGGGGTCTTTTAAGTCCCGACAATTCACCCAATATTTTACTATGGTCTATTTACCTTCTCCTTTTCTGGCATGTTCGATCCAATTGTCTTCCTTTCGCATAATTTAGGCAACGCACAGCTCTGGTGGAGTATCAGCGACTGATGAACTCTGTTGTTTGAAGGCGTATGACTGCTAGAGTGTTATTGGGCATGAATTGGTTGCGGTACACTAAGGATCACTCTTTACAATATTACAGGCTTCCTTAAAAGGATGGTTCCCTCCGTGCTCTATAAACAATTTTTGCAATGTTCCACAGCAACTCTGTATAATGTCCACGTAGGAGCGGCAATGCTTTAACATTTTTTCCTAAAAGTA
>JAECUM010033423.1:0-10849 GCA_016617855.1 Megalonaias nervosa
TGTGTGTGTGTGTGTGTGTGTGTGTGTGTGTGTGTGTTGGACTATATCCCGGGTGCCTTGTTCTTTGTCATGTCCATTTTCTCTATACTTCTGTTTCTTGACAAATACGATCACTTCAAGATCCGGTGCATTTGGAACAATTGATATTTGCTATTTAATTTGTAAATTAGGTACATACATACATGCATACATACATACATACATACATACATACATACATACATACATACATACATACATAAATACATACAAAGGGCCCCCGAGTGGTCTAAAGCGCTCTCCGTTACGGATCACTGCCATCTCACCTCTGTCTGCTTGGGTTCGAGTCTCGGATTCGGCGAATGTGAAAAAGCTTGCCAGTAGCTTCTCGTGGGTCGGTGGTTCTTTCCGGGTATTTCCCGGTTTCTTCCTCCACCATTAATACTGGCCGCCATGTATAACCTATCGTGTGCTGAAAAATGGCTTTAAGCCCTACAACAACAACAACAACAACAACAACAACAACATACATACATATCGTCTCATTACTAATTTAGAACGGGAGCACCATTATTCTCTGAATTATCAATTAATAGTATACGGGACAATATATTGATAGGCCATGCAAAAGCATTTGCCTATTTTGTTACGTTTCCTTTGTTTCAGACAGTTAAATATATCATGTGGGCAACTTAAATGCAGAATATTGCTCTTACCAAATAAAAATGTGTAATTTGCCAGGGAAACACCATTCTTCTGTTTTAGTATATATTGGGGGGTGGTGTGTGATTTGGATTTGTAACGTAGCTTTAACAATTTTTCAGTCATATCGCTAATATGTCTGCAGTGTGACAGTTTATAGAGATGTCCAGCACTGGGGCATCATGCCGCAGACATGTGGCATGGTGTCCCACCTAGTCACATTATCCTGACACCAGGCCGACCAGTCCAAACACAAACCATTTTTTAAAGTCTTTGGTATGACTCGGCCGGGGTTTGAACCCGCGACCTCTCGCATCCGAGGCGGACGCTCTAACCACTAGGCCACAGGAGCTGTCAGGATATATTTGGAATTTTTTCTTTGATTTTGTTTCCAATAACACAACAGCTTGGCCAAGTTCTCAGCTTAGTTATTCATTTACATCATACTGATCGGTCTTTCCAGTCATGTTGACTAACTGATAATTCAAGTTATTGTATAAATATCGATGGGTTCTCCATTTCAAGTCCTTTGTTTTATAAATATATTACCTAATTTAAAATACGATATTGACATTGTATGCATCTTCACCTGAAATCGATACAACGGTCATAACCTGCAATCAATTACAAGTATTATATGACCTTATGTATAATAGTTAAGTCAAAATATAGTTTTCAAATGTGGTTATAATCCTCCTTGCGCGGATCGTAGGGAAAACAGTCGCAAACAAAACCCTTTTGCGGGTGTTTTACCTTTTAATAGACATGGAAACTACCAGTTTCCTGAACTTTCACTCATCTGTTAAAGAGGATGCATTAATATGGGCAGATAGATAGAAAACTGGTAATACTGTGTTCGCAGCATAGGAAAATAGTATTGCTCTTTCTGGTTGTTGATTGGATTTGTTGGCCACATTCATTACATTCCTATGCCTGGAAAATGCGATGTAAGTGCCTTTCCCAAAAGGACACTTTCGCAGTCAACTATGGCTTGTCTTGGCATGTATTAAATCCGTGACCATTGGAGTGTTATTCCGACGCTCCACAAACCAAGATACTGAGGCTAACAAGGCCTCAGCCCCTATCTATACCATACCAACACATACATGTAAAGATTGTAAACACCTCTATCTAACCAGTAAAAATATACTTGTATGTACCTTACAACCTTGGGCTAACTGATCACGTGTGCATAATAATAATAATAATAATAATAATAATAATAATGAGGACTTTGCATAGCGCCTAATCTTTAGAAGCTCTAAGCGCTTTACAACATTTGACAACACTTAGAAAACATATATAATGATATGATTACAAAAATAAAAACAAACACCACGAAACTAGAAAACAGAAAACATGCTGTAAATATTGAAGTAAGGAAATATTATTAGGTCTTTTTAAGTCTGTTCTTGCAGTTGAAATTGGTGAGTTTCAAGAGCGCTCTTGAATGAGATCACTGTGTCTTTGTGTCTAAGAAAAGTGAGCAATTCGTTCCACGTTGCTGGGCGCCGGTATACAAAAGAACGTTGTCCATATGATTTCATTTTCATAGTGGGAATAATGAGAATACGAGTGTCAGAAGAGGAGCGTAATCAGGAGATTTGACATATATAGTTGAAATTCATTATCTTTATTAAATTTAAGTAACCAAGATAAATATTAATGCTATTCCTAAGTACACGCATTCAATGGAAACAAGTAATTATTAAAGGAATGTCAACAGTAACATCACGAATATCATTATCACCACTACGACCAACATCACCACGACAATAATGGCAATAACAGAGACGGTGTATAATGTATTATTCTGTCCTACAAAACAACATCTGCAGGAGGAACAAACGCAACCATCAACAATACTATTACTAAAAATAATAAAGAGATAAAATTACAACTTATATTGCAGCTGTGATGATTATCAGCATTATCGTTCCTAACGCCATAGTCATTATGATTAACATCCGTAGTCATTTTTAATTCAAAAATTATGATCATAACATTGAAAATGAATTCTCAAGGAAACGTTAAATATGAACATGAATTTAACACTTATATTATGGGACTTTGGTGTCGTTTTCACTTATATCGAACCCATCTTTATTACTGTTGGACTTTTGTTTATTTTGTCGTTTCTGTGATTGACGCAACACTGGTATCATTTATTTCAGAGACAACAACAGCTACGTAGTCAACAATGTTAAGGTATTGTGTTTAAGATTTTGAAGGACACATATCTTATATAATAATTGTTACATTCAATTAAAATTTATTTTGTTTGTAATATTACTTTATTTCTATAATTGGTAATCAATAATTAGTAACCAGATATCCCATGTGTTCCGTTTCTTATAATGTTATGAAAACTGATGTTCAGGGTACCTGCTTTAATTACCGTAAATCCGTCCTGATAATTTATTTCTTTTCATGGTCGATGTTGGAATAAGTATGGGTAGGTATACTTATCTTTCGGATGGTAGGGTAAATATGACCAAGAAAGTCTCTGCGATGATTTCAAATAACAATCTCTCGAAAATTAATAAAACTATATTTTGATACTACAAATACATTTTTATTCCTTTGTATGAGCATTATTTCCAAAACCCAACAATCTAAGGCCCAGGACTCGAATTCTCCCACTTCGGGGTTTCCATCTAGTGGAGACAAAATCGAATTTCAATATCCTTGATGCGGCAACTTAAAAAGTGCTACAGTCGATGTCAACCATGTATTGATCATACAGCAGGGATGTGTAGAACACAACGCTTTGAGATTAAGCACTTGGAACAAGCCTATGGTAATATCTAATTTAATCACGCATGTTTCTTCTTTCAACGGGAAAAGTTTCACAGGCATGTCTTCAATGGTAAACAGTTCTTCATTGAAAAGACATCACCTTTGGGGATAATTATAATAACGATACCGAATGTTTTTGTTCCAACGATCAGTTTGTTTCATTCTTCATCAACTATTGTGCTCTAACCGAATAATTACAAGTATATTAGGATACCATTAGGAATTTTATTTTATATCTGATCTTATCTAGACTCCAGGAAAAGTTGTTGTTAGTCATGTTTTTGCTCCATTTGTGTTTTATGTTGTTGCTCCATTTGACATTTATGTTGCTGCTCCATTTGTCTTTTGTTTTGTTTTGTTTTTTACTATGTAATGAAATCTAATCAATAAAGATATAAACGATATAAAATCCACATTCATGCCGTTAGACAGCGATCCTTTATATTTCCTGACCATGATCGCTGTACAAATAAGCGATCATCAGGTTTACATGCTGAATGCTCAAGGGCATTAAGGTTTGTCTTTTATTTGATGTTTTGGAGATATCTTAAATGAAATATCTGATTCAAGTGCACGTGCAAGACTTCTAAAGCTATTGTTATTTCAAAAATGAGTCAAAATCACACAACTGAACAAAAGAATATACCAAAGTGGATTGCTAACGAAAGGATAGTGTGTCCTATGCTGTATAATAGGTGTCCTGTATATCGCATAGAGTTCGAAATATACAATCAAAACAGCCCAGGTCGGCTAACGTGGTATATCTTTGGGCAAAGCACTATACGTCAGCTGCCTCGGCGCTAAATGACCTACGTATGTTGCTGTGCTGTAAGACACAAATCAAACTCAACAAAATTATTGTTTGCCTAGATAATGTATACAAAGAAACGTCATATTCAGTACAGTATTAAATTATTGTCAAAAATGGTATCAAGACTGAAGCCAAACCATATAAACTGAAGTAAATCATAGCGTTATACATTGTCTCAACTGACCAGACCAAATAATTTCCAAACTTCCTCTTTAAAAAGTATCCATAGACATGTAGTATGTCATTAGAGACAGAGGAGAGATAAGCCATCTAGTGCTTCTATCGGTCATTTTTACGGTTTTATCAAATGACTGTGATGGAATGAGTTTGACAGTACTGAGGTAAAGCAATTATGAACAACCACGGAAATAATAGTTTAAGGAATTGTTGTAATGACGAGATGCTGATAAACTGATACTCTTGTTACATGCCAATATTTTATACCCGTTAAGAAATTAAATACATCGTTGGTTTAGTATTCAAACTGTTGATGAAATTGTGTTAGGGGAACGAAGGTAAATTCCTTCTTTACCAAAGGAGTAACTGTTTCATGTCAAATTACATCCCCAATTTTAAAGATGCAAATTCAGTCTCAAAATAATCAAGTAATTGAGCTTTAAATTATTCAGTTTCCAGAATTCGGTATGTAACATAATTAGAACTGATGTATAAGCAGTCATGCCATCTTACTTAAACTGATTTTCCTGTATAAGCTCCACTGCTGATTTTAGCCATTACAGACTGGTAAATAATACTAGCACAATGTAACCAGCTAGATCTGATAAAAGCCAGTTACGTAATTGTGTACTATTACACTATTAAATATGCTACATGTTGTGTAAATAAAATCACCCGACTTATCTCCAAATACACAATTGTTTTTTAAAGAGTAACAGATATGAGAAATCGTCCCACATTTTGGTGTATAATGCATTTCGTTTACTCATTTACATTTGCCTTTTGAAAAGCACTTTGCAAACTTCCATTGATAAACAGAGTACTGTTATACGAACAAAGGCAAATCAATGATAAAATAATTATTGTCATATATCAATTTATTCAATCCCACTGAAAATAACTGTCATAAGAATGTTGTCAATCTCATTCCAAGCTCCCGCTGGAGCCTCTCACAATGTCCCACCAAACAGGTTCCAGCGCTATCAGTTGAGCCTCCCATATAAACTTTCCTAGTTATTCAGTTGGTGATACCTTCCCTGATGCCAAAGTTTACAACTGCACAATAGCTGTAAATAACATAATTGGGACAGCTGCCCCACCCACCTCCCGCCCCCGTCGAAGAATTCGTGTTATGAACAATGAGAGTTGTAAAAATGAGTCACACATTTCAGTCTCAAAACTGATCTTCATCAGCATGTCAGCTGTTCAAAAAATGACGGTTTACGAATTAAGATGACGATTGAAACCTTAAGCAATTTTATATTTTAGGATTTTATTAATTGATCTAAATATAACAAAAAATATTATCAGAGTTATTCGATTATGATTATTATATCAAGTTTTGTTGCCAGCATCAGAACATCCTTGATCACGTCTCCTAAGATCCGGATTTTCTGATGCTGACAACTCGACGTGACCGAGGAATCAATCTGGCATTATTGTGATAATAATATGCGTATTATCATCGTCTAATTCAGGGGTGCACACTATACTATGCGTTGCAAATACAATTTGTGTGGCCTGCGACCCTTGTCCTTCATTTACACATTGTACATTTATAATGTTATTATACGTACAAAGCTTTAGCTGTGCGGCCCGTTTTGTTCTAGACAAGGTCGATTCTGACCCATGTAAACGTTGGAATTGTGTATTCTTGATCTAATTCGTCACTTTATAAGCCTGATATGACCGCTTAGATTGGAACCGCTCATACACGGACTGGTACTTCATGTAATGATATTTAAATTATGGTTTCCGGACTTCTGAGACCTTCCTTGAAGGATTGAAATTGGTCCGTATGCACTTAATGAATGTTTAAGTACGGAGTGTGTGCTCGGAATGAAGCGTCAAATATATTATCTTTCAAACGAAACTCATCAATTATTACTGCTGTTCAAACAGTACATTTACTTCATTATACCAATTCATTATTGATCACCAAATCAAATTACGTTATAACGGCAACAGTTCTGTCATATTCAAGCGAGGGTTTTGACAACTACTCGCTCATGGCGACTGGACCCTAATAATTGCCATTGACAGATAATGACAGTTCGTTTTAAAGACGGCTTCATCGTCAGTTTACTATTCCTTTTACTGCCGAGAAGACTGTCCTAGCCACGCGTTAAATTTGGAATTAAGTCGTTTATCGATAATATCTAAATAAGACCAAATTAAAGGACATGGCAATATGCGATACAGTATTAAAATACAAATGATTTTATGCCCAGAAAAATTGCGGACCAAAATCTTGAAAAGTGATACATTTCTGTGCGCAAAAAAAAGTTTCCCGTCTTTTAAGATGGAATATATGGGGTCTTTGTGGAAAATGTTTCGCAGCGGATCTAGTTATAAGGCCCAACTGTAAAAAGTGATAATTTAACTCTGTCTTAGGGTCCGATTATCAGACATATCAGGTGATACTTAGTATGCTGTATAGCCTTATCTTTCTCAAAGAAAATTAAAAATGATGTCCAGTCGGTAAGTTTAGTTTTGTGAGTTTAACCCCATTTTCAGTACATGATAGGCTATACATGGCGACTAGTATATTTGTTAAAGGAGGAATACAGGATGAATCACCAATCGACGGGAATCTACTAACAAGCTTTCTCAATACCCACCCTGACAGAGCTGAGACTCGGACCCACGCGGACAGAGGTGAGATATGAGTGAGTTGTAACAGCGAGTATCTTAGACCATTCATCCACCACCCACCACCCATGTCTGGAGACAGCATTTCACAAAATGAAAACAACTCATCCACCCACGAGTAATTCTTAAGATTAATGCAAACAGCCTCAAAAAGGGATTTTGAAGAAGGTTTATTTTGCACGCACTTCAGTTATATAATGCCTTTCTTCTCTCTTTAAACCCGAACAAGGTACATACCAAACGAGTAACCAGAATTCAGTATGACCATGAAGAAATGCTTGCCCTTAAACAATCACAGACTAATGATGTGTGCGTTGTTTTTGCCGATCATCATTTAATCTTAAAATTATTATTAATAATAGTATAAAATTAATGAAACCCTTGTACGAATAATTCCGCTATCAATTTTCCCGGCTGCTGATCTTGACATATTTTTAGATAAAGAATCGGAAGCTATTCTCAAATCAACCATATTAATTTGCATTCCGAAAGTACCATACACTTTTCTTAAACGTTTAGGAAGCACCGTTGTCTTGAAAACCGAGCATCTCAGTTTAGATGTATTCAGGATAAAATAGTGAATGTCGTACAGCACATTTATTTTCAACAACTGCAGCACCGGCGTAATTGGTGCATTTCAAGTAAACGATAACCGCGATAAAATTTTAATATTACAATCGTGAAGTTAAACTGGCCAAAATGCCCAGAAATACAAATGCCTAACAATATGCTTTACCGTATTATGCTTTACTTGGTTGTATCTGATTATTTTTTTTTTTTTTTATCGTTGCCAGTCTAACTGCAATTTAACATTATAATTCTGCTGATCCAAGATGGCTATTTGAATATTCTTATACGAAAACATACAAATCGGTTAACGTGTCAAATTATTATGTATAATTTTATAAGCTGTTAGCAGTGAAGACATGACAATTTTGAATATGATTAAGTTTTGCGATGAAAAGGATAGATATTAAAAAGCAATGGGCACACTATCCTTTCGACAGTATTCCATTTTATCATCTCCTTTTATTCAACTGTGTGATTGTGACTCACACTTGAAAGATATCCATTACTGTAGAGCATGCATTGTAACGTCCAAAAACGGTCTCCTCCTTTATGAAAGAAATCATATTCAGCAAGACCAGGATTTTTATTTCTGTTAAAATCATTTTTTAATGTAACCACACCTCAACATCTATATTTCCTACCCACCTAAAAGTTTACCATCCCGTTTGTGTTGTTTGTTTTAGATGTTTTAGTACATTGAGATTTTTATGTCGGAGAGTTGTCATAAATGTCCAAAATAAATTCACTTCATTAGCATCAAAGTTATAAATCATCTAGACAATGTATCCTCCTTTAAGCCAATTCATAGAGGAATCGAGAAATAATCTGATCCATAAAACCAACGACCTCTTTTGTAGTTCGGTGGTCTATCGCCATGGGAAATTCACAAGTTTCAGTGCAGAAGGTTTGCAGGATATTTTTGCAAATGTTGCAACTCAAAAGCTGTGTTAAAAAATGAGTGGATGGAAATTATGTAATTCGAGGTCATTTAGCAGGATGGTATGGTATATCATAACTGAAATTAACTGAGGTATATGTATTCTTTGTGTTATAGAAATAGATTTATAATCCTTGCACATACACTAAAATCAGATCTTTGTTCTACGATATCTTCAAAACATGACATAAATGACAAAAGTGGATGAATTTGAGCATTCAAACTGTAAACGTAATGATCGCATATTGGAATAACTAGCATGGTCAGGAAATACGAAGGATCGCTATGTAACGGCATGAATAGTTGTTGTTGTTGTTGTTGTGGGGCTTAACGCCATTTTTCAGCACACGATAGGCTATACATGGCGGCCAGTATTAATGGTGGAGGAAGAAACCGGGAAATCCGCGGAAAGAACCACCCACCCACGAGAAGCTACTGGCAAGCTTTCTTGCCGAATCTTAGACTCGAACCAACGCAGACAGAGGTGAGATGGCAGTGATCCGTAACGGACAGCGCTTTAGACCACTCGGCCACTCGGGGCCCCACGGCATGAATAGTTGTTGTTGTTGTTGTTGTTGGGGCCACTCGGGGCCCCACGGCATGAATAGTTGTTGTTGTTGTTGTTGTTGGGGCCACTCGGGGCCCCACGGCATGAATAGTTGTTGTTGTTGTTGTTGTTGTTGGGGCCACTCGGGGCCCCTCGGCATGAATAGTAAAGAATGAATAGAAAGAGGGAGCAACAACATGACTGAAAAATTCACAGTTTTCTTAGAGTCTATATAACTTAGTGTCACATATCAAATATAATTCCTAACTGTATCTAAAAATACCTTTAAACATTTAGTTATAGTACTATTAACGCGGATTTAAATAAACTGAGGGTTCGAACAAATACATTGCGTTGAAAAAAGAAACGTGTGTTTAAATTAGGCATCTCTCTAGAAATGTTCCGAACGATTAATTTAAAAACACTGTTTTCTTTTTGTTCCACGTATTAACTGTATGATCACTAAGTTGTCCATATCGATTGTTATATCTTGCAAGTGGCTGCGTAAGAGATAATGAAATTTCATTAGATCTCCACTAGATGGAAAATTCAAAGTGGAAGAATTCAAAATCCTGAGCATTCAGTTGCTTCGGTTTTTAAAAAATGCTTATAGAAACATTATTAATCGTAGTTTTAATATCAAATTACTATACTTTTTTGTGCAATGTTTGAGCGATGAGTGTTTGAAAGTATCGCAGAGACTTTGAAGGCCAGTTCTATCCTGCCATCCGAAAAATAACCATACCTATCCATATTTGGCACGATATCGACAAGGAAAAGAAAGATGTTGCTCTTGGGACCTAATTTCGGAAATTTAATCAAGTACATTGAACATCAGTATTCATAAAAGAATCAGAATTGACACTCTTGGGATATCTGGTTACATAGAAAAAGAATAATACAAGCAAATTAATTGAATGTAACAGCTAATGTAGAAGTTATGTGTCCTTCAAAAGTCTTCACATAATCCTTAACATTGTCGACAACCCATCCGTTGTTGTCGCTGAAATAAATGATACCTATGTTATTTTTACATTGGGAATTAGGATACCAGAGCATTAAATTCCAAAATAAAAATGTTGCCGCACTTTTCAAAATTGAAAGCATTTTATTAGATATTAAAATGTCACTGGACCGTCAAGTTTTGAGGGAATATTAACAAATTAACAAAACATTAACTGTACCAGTCGGGGTATGAAGATGATAAGAGAATTTAATTTCCTGGAGCACAGAGCAACATAACTGTTGTTTGGGGTTTCTTCCGGGTTAGGGTTTGTTTCATTTTGTTGGGTTAGTTTTGGTATACGTAATAGCAGAAAACGCAGTATTTATGTCATATTTAATTCGATCCTGAATGTTCAGTTGCTTATACAAATAAATATAAATTCTTATATGAAATTAAACACGATTAACTGATTTGACAGGATGGTTAACTGAGCTGTCTATTTATACACTGTACATGCAAGCAATAAAATATCCCTGAAAACGGACTTTGTAATTCAAGTGGATCTCCCGATAATTGATAATGTTGACATGCAAACATATGCACAAGACAGTAATAGGTATAAATATATCTTCAGAGCCGTATAGTATTTTTTTCTAGAAATACTCTTCCACAATAAATGTGAAAACGAAAATGACATGACATGTACGATGCTTGTAGAAAATCTTCTCT
>JAECUM010033424.1:0-43757 GCA_016617855.1 Megalonaias nervosa
GGGTTTCGTACTGACTGTGTGAATTTAATGTTGGTGTTGCTGATATTTATTGTCTGAGGTAAAGGATGTGAATGAGAAAGTCTTTTTGTTGTAATCAGGATGGCTTCAGTTTTATCATCATTCATCTGCAGCTTGTTACATGTCATCCATGATTTCACATCGGAAATGCACCTCTCTACACCTTGGATGGTAGCTTCAACTTCAGCTGGATGGCTAGATTTGTATATTTGGATATACCACCATTTGCTGCAAAGGCTAGAGTTTCAAATAAAATCACAGTTTCGTGTACAAATGTTGAAAATTTAACTCTTAAATCGTCGTTTTATTTTGGTGTTACACAATTATTCCGGTAATTACTTTTATTCTGGTATTTATTTCGGTAAATGCTTCTATTCCGGTTAATCTAGTGACCCGTTATTTCATACTGGATTTCATGAATAGTCATCTGACTGAGAGTTAAGACGAAGTCGCATACTAGTCAAGATTTTCATCAGTGTGAAATCAGAATTAAAGAAAAACTTAAAGGATTTTTTATTTTTTATGAAGAAGGCAAAATAAAAATAACTATATGAGTTTTATGCGTATTTTTCAATCACCAAAGATATTCTTACCCACAATGCCCCAAACCTTCCTTTTCCGGTTACCACCATCATGGTGTTGAGCCAGGTATTAATCATTCGTTATTTTCCTTTAGATTTACCACATTATTTCAATAAAATTGTCGACGAGAGATGTTTAGTTTTGTCAAAAAGTTAACCAACTCACCAATCAATATATTGGTTATGCAAATCAAAATAAATTACGAAATTATCAATCGCAGTTTTCGCACGTGGTACGGAAGAATGGTGGGTGGGGGTTGCTGGCAAATTTCAGTTTAAGCAGTAACATATAATGAGTAAAATCTATGAAGAGAATGATGGTTTGATGTGTTTTTACAAACATCGCTTGACGGTCGCGTTTCTCATTGCGTCATCTGGCTTGAACCAAGAACTTGGACTCATTCTTTTTTAGCCACTTTTATTTGTTTGATGTAACCGGAATAATAATAATCATACAGTAATCGGATAAGAGGATGATAAGAATCTTGACCGAAACGAAGCTATCTAAACACGTTCTTCAATATATTTTTATTCGTTTCGTTAAAAAATTATACTTCAACTTTTCCGATTTCGGTATTCCCGGCTTCCATAGCTTTCCTGCCAACTGAAATAAAGGCCAGTGAAATTTGAAAACAAGACTTTACTTCATTCTGGATGATCCTTGCCATTGTACAAGCTTATACAAAGAACTAGTCAGAATATCCTCTGACCCAAGTCCTACATGTAAGACCACAACACTGATATTTATGTTTTGGGTGTCTGGGTCTTACTGCCCAAATAACAGTGCTGTATAGCGTGTACCGATGTCGTTTAACCTCAAAAATGACAAATCAAATTTCAGGAATATCTCACACACTTGGCAGCCCATATCAGCACTTTTCTACAAATTAAAGTTATAATGCTTTAGTCAGGTTTTACTTACTCTGACGTCTTTTTTCTACTGAATTCAAATTCCCACACAAGCAAATGGACATGTTTTGAAGTTCAGTTGGCTGGAATGTGATGGAAGCTGGGAATACAGAAATCGGGTAAAAGGATGATAAGAATCTTGAATGAAACGAACCTATCGAAACACTTTCTTCAATATTAATACATTTATATTCGTTTCATTAAAGTATACTTCAACTTATCCCGATTTCGACATTCTCGGCTTTCATTGCATTCCAGTCAGCTGAAATGTAGGCCAGCAAAACTTGAAAACAGGTCCATTTCTTTTGTGAGAATTTGAATTTATTAGAGAAAAGACATCAGAGCAAGTAATGTCTGACTAAAACATGACTTTACTTTGTCAGACCTGCCAACTCTTACGATTTTGCTGTAAGTCTTACGAAAATTACCCTTAAAATACGGACTTACGGCATACAAGCAAAAACTACGGAAAAATGATTGTTCCCGAAAAATCTGGATAATTGGTTCACCTGTGTTTGATATGGATCTGGGTTTCATATTAGAATTAGTAAAATTAGCCAGGGAACCAGACTGACTTTACAGCAGCACCCCAGATGCTTTAAACTGAACCTATTTGTTCATGCAAGGCGTCTGCATTATCAAACTGTTGATTATAGAATTTGTTTTAAAAATAGCATCCAAAAAGCAATGCATGTTTAAGATGAAAGGGAAATAAGCTTCTAAAAAAGTGTTAATAATCAACACAGAAGAACAAAAACAAGTATTCAGATTCTTGTGAATAAAAGCTGGAAAGGATACAATTACGTTTATTGGACATCAGTGCCAATTTGAGTATGTCTCATGGCAGGAGATATGATTGCCATCATTTGAAATGGAAAGAGAATTTCCAAGAATTACGTCAGGTTGAGAGATAGCAACAAGCCAATGAGTTGCATAGGGTTTGGAACTAAAGTTTGTGCAACTGTACTAGTGGTAAATAAAGTCTACATGTACTTTACAAACTTTGCAGTTGAACATGATGTTTATCGTCGCTGCGTCGAACTGTTATTTACGTTTTCCAGCTTTACAATAGCAGTTATTAATATTTTGTTACACCTTACTGAAAACTGGTCAATCTTACGGAGAACAATCAACTGCCTTACTGAGACAGACTCGTCAGGGTTGGCAGGTCTGCTTTGTAGAAAAGTCGTTATTGACTACCAGTTGTGAGATATTCCTGAAAATGTGACTTCCGTTACAATGTTAGTCGACAAACTCGTTACACAGCGCTGTTATTTAGGCAGTAAGACCCAGACACTAAAACAAAAATATCAGCGTCAAGGTCTTACATGTAGGACTACCTCTTACCCTTCCCAATCTGTTTTTCATGTTTTGACATTTATTTTGTTGTGTCGTCTGAGTAGCTTGGATGCAGTTAAAATACAATATGTTATTCAGTGTTCGTCATATTTAGTATGATCTCTGTTTACATTTCCTGGGATAGATGCATTGTTCTTACATGGCATACGGAAAAAAACAAGACAGAGAACTGGGTGGATGGAGAAGTTGATGCATAGCAAAGTCTGCCCATGACTGTCAAGGTTGACCAATAACAAGATGTTTTTTTATTGTGATCCTTACCTTTAATCTTGTATAGCTTTCTAACACTTTTTGTTGTTTAACAATTCTGACAAATGGAATCTTCCCTACATTTTTCAACTGATGCAACTGCAGTTGTAACACAGTGATGCACACCAAGTTAAATGACTGAAAAATGCCATGGTTCCTAGCTGGAATGAAATGTAATATGCAATTTAAAATGTACAGTCAACAAAAATCAATGAGTTGAAAAATTAAGTGCAAAACAAGAAACTGATTAATCACTCAAACAATGATCATGTTTTCACTCAGCTGATGATGGCAGTTCACTCTCCGTGATAGATTTCTTCACAAGAAATGGTAATAATGACATTCAAAGCAACAATAAATTTTTACTCAAATAGTGACAAATGATGATAAATGATTTTAAACAAGATTTCACTCAGATAGTGATAAATGATTTAAAACAATTTGGGACATACATTTTGTGGCGTATAGTTCACAACCTCAAGGTATTTTCAGCTCCACTGCTGCCCCAGATGGTCAAAGAGCCACCATAAATGGTCTGCCCCCCCTGGTCTGCCTGTGGGTCCATAGAACCACTTTTGTGCCCTGCAGAGCCATTGGTCCCAATGCTTTGGTCCTGCAACACAAGATAATCACTATCTTCCTCTGGGCCAATGTCACCACAGCAGCACACCGGGTGTATACCAACCCAAATTAGTACCATGGCTGAAACAACACCTTCAATAAGGTGCAAACAGAGCAAAAAGATGCAGCATATAGCTGTTACTCGCTCATCACTCCTTCACCCATTCAGTCCAGCTCAGCTTTCAGCTGAAAATATTACATCTAAATCCATATCATATCTGGATTACCAGCAATATCAGCAAGCCCCCGCATCCAATAAAAATTACGTTGTTCCAGTGTTTTATCTACAAATAGTTTCATGTAAGTCATCTGACTCATCAAGGCAAAAAACTGTGAGTCAGAATCCAATCCTGCGAGTCCTATTCAAACTGATGATCAGTCTAAAGTAGTTTTTAAAAATGATTGTTTAAATACACAACAAAAATATTAGTTATATAATGTGACTAAAGCCAGCAAGGCAGTTCCTTTCCCAGAAGCATCTGAACATTCTGTATTTGTTAAAAATCTTGTTGATGGTTTCATATCATCAGAAAAAATCTGAGCATACATGACAAGGCGTTTATTGTTGGCTATGTCAGTACTTTCATCTGCAAGTGCTGTCACAAATGACGAATTTTGCAAGTCACGTATAAAACTATCCTCAACAATGTTTGATAGGCTCTCCAGTACCTCTGAACAGGTGGTAGTCAAGTCATACTGAACGGCGGAATTCTTCAAAATGCCAATGGCATCAATTTCTTTAGCTGTTAAGTCATGTATTAAATTAAAAAGAGATTTGTATTTTAAAAAAGGGATGTCTTTTACGCTCAGCCAGTGTACACACTTAAGTAGCACTTTCGCTGCTATATCTTGTTTGTAAAACTGCATTAAAATCTGCCTGGTGTTGTGAACCTTCCAGAGGTCTTGGAAACGCTTGATCACGCGTATTTGGATGCCAATTTTTTATCTGGGACGCATAAAATCACTTAGACGGGAGTCCTCCGTACACATGTAATAGGTGGACGGAAAAATTCAAAGACTTGCCAGTCCAGCTTCAGCCACCTGCTTAGTGAGAAAATGTATTGATCACTTAGCTGTGCTGATATTTACAATGACAGAATTCAGTGGCTGAAAGACCTCTTGATGTGCATGTTGTCATTATAAGACTACATCAAAAGTACATGACGCAATAACTGGGCAAAAAGTTCAAAGACTTTGACTGGTGGCAGGGTGGAGAAATGTGCTGATACTTACAATGACAGAATTCTGTGGCTGAAAGACCCCCTGATGTACATGTTGCCATTATAAGAGAACGTCAAAAGAACATGATGCAATTAGCTGGGTGGCAAGTTCAAAGGCTTTGACTGGTGGCTGGGTGGGAAAATATACTGATATTTACAGTGATTGAATTCAGAGGCAGAAAGCCCAAGAGATGTACTTGTGGTCATTTATAAGAGTACATGATGTAAACCACTTTAGGTTTCATAATTATGTTCATTTCCGAGTGTAGGGGAATAAGCAGTTCATGTGACCTCGGAATCAAGACATGTTGAGACTTGGACAAAATGCCATTCACAAATTTGGATAATATTTTAGAGTTAAACGGCAGACTGACGAAGATTGTAATGAGATTCAGAAGAGAGCTAAGTTGCTAGAACTGAAAGTTCAGATGGGACAGTCACCAAGTGTAAGAAAAGTTTGTGATGCCTAGCTTAGTGCTTGGAATCAGACCTTCCTTGGATTGACAAAATTCAGTCTCACTCTGATGGACAAACGAGAGCTATGTCAATGTTATGAAGAATGTAAAATTAAACTCAGTGGCACCAATAGTTCTTCTAATTTGCATAGTTTTCTGGAATGGGACTGCAACTTTTGCTGGTGTGACTCCTATTTTTACCAAAATGAGTTTAAAATTCTAGCAAGACCTCTGCCTTCAATCAACAGTTTGTTTTCTGGCAACCCAGCATGCCTTCCCAGTGCACTGTTCTGAAAGTTATTGTTTTTTGGCACATTTGGTCATCGAGGTTTATTTTAGCCTCTGTACATATATGGCAAAACATAAAGGCATCTTCACTGTCACATTCTTCACTCGACTTACCTTTTTTTTTTGAAAACGTAGCCAGCTGTATGTTTTCAACCATTGCTGCACAAAGTTACGTTTTACCTTACGAGTAACTGTTACCTCATCTTTAGAAGATGAAGGCTGCACTGGTTCGATAACAATACTGTTATCGACGTTCGGTTGTAAAAATGCTGTCCAAATGATAATTTCGTTTGTTTCGTATCTATTTTAAGTTTTTTACCTTGGACACCATTTTCATTCGAATGCTGATAGTATCGTGGAACAACGCAAGGCATACAATTGAGGGAATGGAAATTGTTGCTTCTTTGTGTGACAAGGATGCGCATAAAATAATAGTTTCTTGTGAGAATCACAGTAAAATCACGTTTATTTTTTGCCTCTTTCTTGTGTGTGGTGATTTATGGTTCTAACATAATGTTGCTACAAATGATTTGACAGTTACAGGTACATAAAGTCAGCTCCAAGCTCCACACTCATTTGTAACCCTATGTATTATGATAACATCAGCATAAGAAACTGATGTGCGCGTGTTTTCTGTTTGAGTGAGTTGTAATCTAGCCAATGAAGTAGTTATACCAAACCTTTATTTTGTGCTAATCAGCAAAACATAACATTGGGTGCATCAATTTACGTACCGGCGATGATTTTTAGACCAAACCTTTGTTTTGTGTTAATCAGCAAAACATAACATTGGGGTGCGTCAATTTATGTACTGTCGTCGACTTTTGTGCGTCAAATCGGAAAATTCTGTGTATTTGACGCATGACGCATGGGTAGATAAAACACTGATAAATAAACAATTTTCTAGCGTCGGTCCACAAATACCTTATACTCAAATACACCTGTAATGGCTTCCCTCTAGTACACAGTCATACATTCGATGTTAAACTTCCAGAGTATCCTTTTTAGGTCAGTTGCAACCACCGTTTTCAGGGGATGTACATTGCACCACACTGTTGGTTAGTTGGCATTACATACTAAGGGAGGTAACACATGAAATCCAATAGATGTTGCTAGGACATAGCACCAATATAGCCATTTGATCCGCCAAGGTGTAGATAGGGTTATCGGAACCTTGGCTAGCAAAGATGGAGGAAAGTAATGTATAATATGTGATACATGCATGTAAGTGGAGTTATTTTATAAAAATCCTAATCGGGACTACTGTATAAGGTTATCATAATAATCAGGCTCACATCTGAACCTGTATCTGACAAGAATCTTACAGAACATGAAGTAACATTCTCTCGTCCCATGATACATGCAACATTAATGTGAATACAATTCTCCTGTTCAGTTATATACTGGTGAACTTGAAAACAGACTATAATAAATCAAAAAACATTGCATTATATGACACAAATCGGAACTGTCTAAAATCCAGAATAAGTATTAGAATACAATTCTGTTTGATAATACAGATAGGAAAAGACCACAGTTTTATAATTCACATACCTCTACATCTGGAGATATTGTGCCATATAAAGTGGACCGCTCACTGACAAGATTTTTTGTTATGTGAAGTTTGAATCTACCATGAACCTATATGTACACTGGCTGTGTTGCAGTATATGGCCTATGTGCACAAGGTATGTAGGTTTTCCCTTCGTAAGCACTTTGCTCATGCAGCATGAAGTGAATCAAACTCGGTACATCAAAATAATGTATGATATAAATAAAGCACCTTAAGGTAATGCTGTCCGCAGAAATGAAACCCGAGTATATTTTATACCAAATAGACATACACAATTCCGTGATACCTATTGCCAGTCTTATCATATTCCACTGATTGTATGCTATTGTAATATGTTGCAGACTGGTAATAGGGTCCTTTTTCCAAAACCATGCAGTGTTCATGTTTTGGTTTTTGCTCTAGTCTGTACACCAACAGGAAGAACAGGTTTGAACATACAAAACTTGAGGAAAATGCCAAATGGTAGCATAAATTGGGTCAAACCATTGGAATTATAATTGTTATATTGTCGGCTCTAATGTCAGCAGTAGACATGCTCTTTACTACATTTATCACCTATTCATAAATATCATGAATGCACTATAATTGATATTAATATTAATAATGATTAATGATCATACTGTTTTTGTCATTTCAGTTCCGTTTTGTGGAGATCGGCCGTGTGGCCTACATTGCCTATGGTCCAGACAAGGGCAAGCTCTGTGTAATTGTAGATGTCATTGATCAGAACAGGGTAAACAAATGTTTTTATAAAATAACTTTTGGAAAAAAAATCATGCAGATATTTGTTTCAGTATTGTGTGGTTTTTGTTTTCGAAATATTTTGGTTTTAGGAGTAATTTTTTCCTATAGACTTTAATAACCTAATTGATACCACATATCAGTATTAAACTTAACATAAGCTTTATAATGTTTTATTCCTGTTCCTCTAAGAAATTGGGATAGCTATGACTGTGACCAATTTTGAAAAATTATTGTACCTGCTTTGAGATGGTCTGGATCAGGTGCTGGCAGCCAATAGCATACCAGATTCTTTTGGAAAGACATGCGATACAAGTTGTATTTGTATATAGTATGTACCAAAAATTATTATTTATAAAGCTATAAAAACTGCCTTGAAATTTCCTATACACTCCACAGGCTTGTATTCTACAGTGTATTAGTTAAACTTGAAGGGACGAATATGACTTGGCTTGCAGCACTCCTCTGCAATTAAACAGACCTGGGACACCAGTTCTAAAAGTTTGCCTATGCCTGGCCTAGAACAAAGTTACGTTTACATGTGCAAACAACTTGGGTATTGATGTTGCAAAATTGTTACTGCTCCGGTGGTCAAGTAACCATACTGTAATGTGTATTGCTTACGTCAGATAACACATGACAAATTGTTCATTGATGTAAATTATAGAGAAGCAAATTGTGTGTGGTTGTACTCAGAGGTTTGAATATGTCGTCAGACTGAAAACTGGAGCCAGCAAAATCGCAAATGAGAGGGAAATACCAACTGATTGCTTGAAGGCACCTGCCATTCATGCATGACAAAGTGTAAGGTGCAACATAACCAAGATTGTATTATATCCATGTTAACTATATGATGGTATCTTACAAATAAAAATCATTATTTGAAAATGCATTCAGTGTGAGCACAAATGACAATGTTTTCATTGGTGTCAGTTACAAAATTTATTAAAGCAAGTTATTGCTATGTATACTAATGACCTTGCAGACACCAATGCCCATTTTAATCAATTATGATTAATAATGGTAGACTAAACAGAATGGGTGGTGAATAAAAACAACTGGCAGCAAGCAGTAAACCCATTGTTTGAACATACCAACAGGATATCATATACAAAGGTTATTTTATTACAAAGCAAGCCAACCCTGTAAGCCGACTTTGCATTCTTTTAAGTGTGCCAGTTTTTAAAAATAATATACAAAGTCAGGCAACATAAGAAGTCATCATTGGTTCCCTTTTACTGGTATGCACGGGAATTTTGATAATGAATTGAAACACTGGAACAGTTTTTAAATTGACGTGATCTAGTGCTTCATGAACGGACATCGATGATCCAGAATCTCCAAGAAGATTTTGAGGAAAAATAAAATCATATGATGAATTTGTTGAAGCCAGAAGTGACATAGATGATTTTGCCTACCATATGATCATTAACATGGATGAAACTCATTGTACTTTGATTTCATTCCTGGATGGACTGCCAATAACGGGGTTAAAAGTGAGAATTGGCATGACTTGTGCAGAAAAAAAAAAAACCTGCTCAGTCCTTGCAATTTTTGCAGCAGGAAATGTGTTGCCTCCAATTACAATTTTTTGCAGCATGAGGGAGTTAAAAAATATTCATGCACTGAAAAAATATTCGTGCACTGAAAGGATGGATTGTATGTGTGCAGGAGAAGGGTTGGGTTGATGAGATGATATTTTTTTTAATAAAATATAAGTGAGTGCATTATCTGACGTGTAATTTTCAAATGGTTTAAAAGGTGTCCTGGAACTTAGAACTCAAAAAACATGTCCAAGAACATACATTGCAGAGAAAACCCTTTTAAAATTAATTTTTGGTGTCACAACAAATATGGTGACCTAATATATATGGTAAATATGGTATCCATTTTTTCTTTTCCAATGTATGTATATAACAGTAAGAAACTATCATGATAATCCAAGATGATTGAATGGGTTTTTCTGAAACCCAGTTTATATGTCTATGGAATACTTTGGTACATCTAATGATCTGAGGTATACCATTTAAATAAATTTTTTCTGCTTAAAAAATGTATATTTAATCAGGCTTTGCATATGGATATCTCGTGACATTTTCCAATATCATGTTTGGTTATCTCATATTTATGTTAAAGGACAGATATCTGGGATGAAGAATTTAGTGCTGGTGAAAATATTATCTAATACTTGCAGGAAGATATTGCCATTTAGGTATGTTAGTGGGTCTGAAATATATTTCAATACTTGGAAGTTACAGAAGAATGAAAGAACACAAACTGACTGACTTGTGGATTTCTAGAAGGTCTTTACAGCAGATTTCAGGGACTTTTGTTGAGCATTTAATTTGATTCCAAATCATTGTACCCCAAAATACATAACCATGCACCCTAAGTCTGACCATTGGCTGCATGTACCCCCAAATACACAAGTGTGGGAATGGTGTGTGAATTTGTAGGTCTGAAACAATTTAGTTCTATTATACGCTTTATGCTTAGAGCTATTCTGTTATGTATTGATATCGAAATGATGTACCAGTTTTGTTCCTTTATACAGTGCAAGCATGATGTGTGGACGTT
This sequence comes from Megalonaias nervosa, assembly GCA_016617855.1. NCBI lineage: Eukaryota > Metazoa > Mollusca > Bivalvia > Unionida > Unionidae > Megalonaias > Megalonaias nervosa. The sequence continues at coordinate 10,592 of JAECUM010033424.1, forward strand.
TCATTACACAAAGGGTTGATGGTTCATTTACTTAGCTATCCACATCCATTTGATTTATTCATAGCTGCCAACCCTCACTATTTTGGTGTGAATTTAATGGCTTTTTCAATTATTTTAAATCTTTAATAAAATAACTGATTTTCTGTTAAGTGCTAGTCGTGATATCGGCAGTTGCTGAAACGGTCCGGAATTGCTGGTCGCGATATTGGTAGAACTATACCTGATTGATACAGTTGGCTCGGTACCAAGCATTTTAGTGTATTTTAATCTATATGTATTAGACTAGTTTTACAAATGCTTTTAAGAGAAGCTGGGGCCTAACCGGAATTTTGCTCTGCACATGCGCCGCCAACATGGATTTGAATTACTGTTCGGCATCGATGTTGAAAATGTCTTCACCACCATTGAAAAAGAAATGTATTGCACAAAAAGTGAAGTTTAGTTTCGAATATACCAAAAATTGGCCGTGCATTCAGCCATCAAACACCGATCATGCTTTTTGCACACAGTGTGCCACAAATTTTAGCATTGGGCATGGTGGCAGAGATGATGTGAGGAAGCACATTGGTAGCAAAAAGCGCATAGAGGTTGGGAAAATTAAGAACTCCAGCAGATTTTAGCTCTGGAATGTGTTAAGCCATCGATGGAAGACTGCAAGCTACCAACACTGAAACATTGTGAGTTTTCTTGTTGAACATAATCTACGTTTATCAGCTGGATCCCATGCTAAACATTTGTTCTGACAAATATTTCCGGACTCAAAGATTGCTTCATGAATTCATGTCAAAATTCACGAATTTGTATCCCTGTTTTCACTAATTGGGAGCCTGGAGGGTTGGCAGCTATGTTTATCATCCTCACAGATTATACCTAAGATGCTTGGATACTGGGTGGGGATATTTAAGTGGGATATCAGTATTGAGTGTGCATATGATGGCAGTATTTCATGTCAGTCACCCTCATTTCTGTCAGATTTTTTTTCCACCTCTTTTTCTTGTAATGCAGCCATCATCTGTGCATTTAAAAATATATTTTCAGTTTTCTTTTACTCTGTAGAAATTCATATAGTCGATGCCACTTCCATGTAATGTTGTAGGAAATGATATGCAATGCATTGGGGTATATGTATCTTGAATCTTGTTGTATGCTTGTGTGCATTAGTTGGAAATCCTCATGTATTTGACATAGCATAATTATCCTTTAAAGCTTAGTATATTGTGTGTGAGGACAGGAAAAAGGAAGAGGTTGGTTTAGTACAATGCATTTGACAAACTGTTTTTCTCAAAGCAACAAGGAAATCTCCTAATTTTGCAGGCCTTAATAGATGGACCCTGTTCTAATGTGGCCAGGAAACAGATGAACTTCAAGGCCCTTCATCTGACTCAGTTCAAGCTGAAAATTCCAAGGTCAGTTCGTAGCAAAGGTGTGAGAAAGGCCTGGGAGAAGAATGAGATAACCAAAAACTGGGAAGAGACGACATGGGCCAAGAAAATAGCAACCAGAGAGAAGGTAATAATGTAGCAACAATATGGTCAAATTATCATGCAAATTCAAAGATCAGACATAGAAAGTTACGAATCCCCTTCAAATCAAAACCTTGACAATGTAAAGGTATTAGAAAATGGATCTTGGGATGCCAGAATTTTGCATCAAGTGGAAAATAAAGCAGAGACCATCAATACTGTATAGAAGAGTCAAGAACATGTATATACTCGCTTACAGTTTGACTCGTGTATTAAGTGAGTGTGTGTGTGTGTGTGTGTGTGTGTGACAGAACCATGTTAACATAACTAGGCAATTTGTTCACGCCTTGTGATGTATCAGTCACAGTAGTTTGATAAGCATCTCACATATAGAGATGTCTTATATATCGTTACTGTACTGTTCAGAAAAAAATACACCATGACAGTATATTCCAATAAAGGAAGTGTATTGCTTACAGTTGCAGCAAAAGCGTCTGTAGCATATTTATTGCACCAGTTGTGCTCTAGATTGAACTCTAATTTGGGAAAAATAAAAATTTTGTGACTGATCAATGTAACAAGATAACTGAGTTGGGATTTTGGATTTACAACAGAACACTTCTGATGGTGATATAAATACAGTGTTTATTGATGCATGATTTGAATGAGAAAGAATATTGATTAATACGTGCATGTGTAAGATCCAAATATTGGACAAATTAACATAATACGCACGAATCTAAAATTGCAACAAATATAAATACAAATGAATGACCTTACACAGTACAAGGACAAAGGTAATCAAATCACAGCAATTTCACACGATGAAAATAATGAGTGTTTTACTTAGTAGTAAAAAATGATGTATTCACTCAACTAGTGAAAAATGAGATATTGTTTTACTCAAATAGTAAAATGATGAATTGATAGGAGAGATATCATACAAAAATATCTTATACACACCCAAAACAATGAGTATAACAAAACCCCAAAATTAGCCCACGGCTAAAAGATTACATACATGGAGTAACACAAAAAAACACTCCGTCAAAATCACACTTGGCTACCAGTCACACCGGTCAGTCAAGCAAGTATCATTATAGGTAGTCCCCAACCACCATTCAATTCCTTGGTCGATCAAGCAATCGGCGCCCACCAATCTGGTCTGCAATGCCCAATCACCTGCTACTCGACCCATGACACTGTTCACTCAGCTCTATGGCTGCTGTGGTTGATTTCTGTGGTTAGCTGTATAGCTGGTACCATGACTATGATCACCATGGATCACTCTGGTCAGCTGAAAATACATCTAACACCATGTACTACTTATGACACTGCATATAGGATAAAATGTAATGACGTTATATACGGTAAGTTATACAAATCACATTATTGGTACAGTAGTACAAAACAATAAACAGGTTCAGAAGTGAACCCATGTCCGATAAAATTCCTGTGGTACTAAACGTTTCTTAATAAAATGCAACTTCATATTGTTAATGTAAATCTCCTGCAAAGTCATAAACAAGAATTGAAAGTATTGCATTATACCACGCAAGCCAAAGCTACATAAAAAATGTACAAAAATAAACATAGGAGTACGATAGCTGTAACTTATAATATACAAAAGAAATAATATGCATAAGAATTTAATAAATTACCTACCTCTACAGCTGAAGATGTGCAAGTCCCTAAGTGCTTACTGATAAAATGTTCCGTAATGTGTAGATATCACTTTACGGTGAGGCATTTATACACAGATGATGTAGCCTACATCGTCTGTGCGCTGGACAAATTTGGTTTTTCCTATCGAAAGCACTTCGCATGTGCGGCATAGGATGAACCGAACTCACTGTTTCGAAATAATGTACAATATACAAAAATCACCCTCGGGTATCGTTGTACACAAAAAACGAAACCCAAGTACATGTATTTAATAAATAGAGAGATTTATACAATTCCGTGACAATCAAAAAGGAAAGACATTGTGAAGTACAGGAGATATTTTTCTTATATCTGAAATGAGTAGAGCTGAAGGACTGGATTGATTGTGTTTTCTTTACTACCACATTTTATATGCCCAACATATGGCGGAGTATATGTTATGAGGTCTTTCTATTAGTTATCAATTTCATTTCCACACTGTATCTACAGTTTTCCGCCCTCCACATTTAGCAAAGTTTGTTAATGGCTTGCACTTAGTGTAAGGAAGAACCATGTTGATTTCAGGATAAGTAAGTAGATGTCTAGGTCACTGAAAGAAGAATGAAAATGGTTTCTGCACATTATTTAAAGTTCATCATCTCTAGTTACCAAGCTTTGTGGAAAGCTTGTACTTGTGGAAAGGAAGAAACGAATGGATTTCATGATTAGAAAGTGTTAAAGATCAAGGTAATTGTGATTTAAAGAATAAAAATGATTTTGGCATGCTGATGTTGGATTAACATCAGAAACCTGGACCTTACTTTTTGGATGACTTTACCTCGGAAAAAGTCTTTAGATTTGTCTTTGTGTCTGCAAGAAGAAAACGATTCTGCACGATTTTAACAGTAGTCTGCATTGCATTCCTGGACAAAACATTGTTGATTTTCAGGTAGAAAGGTCAGAATCTAAGGTAACTGTGACTGAAAGAAGATGGTTTCTGCATAATAACACTAGTTCAATGGCTAAGATCTGGACCAAACTTTGGATGTCTTAAACTTTGGGTAATGAAGAAGCTATCAATGTTGGATCAGAAAGTCAAAGATCAAGGTCACTGAATGAAGAAGAGTTTTATCTGTGTGCAAATTTCGTTTATGTAAACCTGGGTTTGGCATATAATAAACCACTTGCAGTACTCCGATCACACCTGCAGATCATGTTCAGATATACTGTAGGTTTAGAGTTTAAATACAAAATTACATTAATTAGATATTGTAATTCATATTGGCTATTGTTAGTCTCGCATGAATGATGATCCCAGATTATGATAGGAGTTGCCGTCTGAAACTTAATGCTGTTAACTCCCTAATCTGACATGCGAGATTCTAGTTGTGCAGATCCAAGGGTCATACAATACTTGACCTTTCAAATCAATCCAAAGGTCATACTATATTTGACCTTTCAAATCAATCCAAGGGTCATACAACACTTGTCCTTTCAAATCAATCCAAAGGTCATACAATACTTGTGCTTTAAAATCAATCCAAGGGTCATACAATACTTGTCCTTTCAAAATCAATCCAAGAGTCATGCAATACTTGTCCTTTCAAATCAGATGATTTTTCCCTTTTGCCCCAGGTGAAAGGATGGGAATATAGGGATAAGTGAAAGGTCTGATTTTGTAATTGTATAGCAAGTGTGTCGACAGACTGGCATAACTGCAAAGTGTCCCGTTTTTTCCATATTTGTCCTGTATTTTGGACCTGAATACGGGTGTACTTTTTTATGTTTGCAAAAAATATGTTTTTTAATTTTAAAAAATAAAATTCCCTTGCAAGTTTCAATTTAGGATGGGCACTCAGTTCCATTTTGATAGAAATGTATCGCATGTATATAGGAATATAGTTCTACAATATGATTGGTTCATTTGAAATCGAGGCTACCATGCCTGTCTTTATCTGCCATATTGGATTTCGCAAACAGTTACCACTATCACTGTATCTCATCTTCGTCATATTCAACTTCTAATCGTGTTGAATAAGAATGCATAGTATTCAGAATTTTCTCCAGGAAAGACAAGAAAACAGAACCGGAAGGACAATTGTGCTGTCTTTAGATTTGTGAGACTGTCTAGTAATGAAGAAAAATTTACGTTTTGCAAATTGTGTAATGTGATTTTGCTATTGGGCATGGAGGTGCCGATGAAATACAAAAGCACGAAAAAACTAATAAACATCAGCTTGCTGCTTCATCATACACAATTAAGCCTAAACTTGCAACATATAAAAACCCCCGAGATAACCTTGATGTAATTCAATCGAAATTCAGTTCACTAAATTTCTTTTAGAAGTGAACCTTTATCTTAACAGTTACTGGTGTTGCTAGCACATTATTTTGCACACGTCTTCCAGACAGTAAAATTGCAAAGGATTACTCATGTGAAAAAACGGAAACAGTTCAGTAAGAAAATCAAACAGAATTCAGATTATGAATGAAAGATGGGAAATTGGAACCAAAAATGATTGAAAAAAGAAAATGAAATGTGGTGTGGAAAAGGCTGATATAAACAGCCTGTGCATAAATGCCTGAATGGAACAGGGTGCCCATTCAGAAGGTGCAAGAGTGAAACACGTGCATCTTTAACATAAATTAATTAAAGAAGGTACTGCCCTACTTTACGGATAGTTGTAGATGTTGTAAAAAGTTGCTTTTGCATTAATATTTTAAAAATCAGTATTTGTTCCTGAAAATCAGTATTTTTGTCATAAGCAGTCAGTTTTTTTGTACCCCAGGGTTGGCAGCTATGGACTGGTGTTAGAATACATTAAAAACTTTTTAACTTTAATCTTTAAAACTGCAATATTAACATCGGTAATAAAATTGGACTATGACCACAATAAACAGCTGTCATTAAAAATAGGTGGCCATTTTACGCCTCAAAGACCAGTCCTTGTTTTCAGGTGAAATCTTGGACAAAGTCATTATCTCCATTCTTATGTCATAAAATTTCTTTTTCTGTTAGTAGTGGTTTTGGTTTGGGACTTAACTTCCAAGAGTTTCAAGTTAATATCATTCAGGGTAAAATCATTACAGTGTATATTTGAGGGTATCAGTAGCTAGTAAATTTGCACAAAAGTGCCTCTAAAACACAAGTTTTATTACTAAAACTGGGCCAAATTCGTCATTTTGGGCAGAATATAAACAGTTCCAATTGGAGAAATAGGGAAGTAACCATAGGTGTTGGTTTGTGACAAGGCAGTGTTGACAGCTTTTCTGAATCACAGTTGATGAGAAGAATGTGTTTGCTTAAATAGCCCCTGGAATGACCTAATGTTAGTCATTTTGTCGTTTGTTTTCATTGTTGTGGACATTTTAATCTTGACACTGCCCTGTTAATAAACTTGGTATGTCAGAATAGTATTTCCGAACTCTACTTTTGATAATAATTGGAAGTGTACTGTCTCACATGAATGATGAACACAGGATATGATAGGAATTGCCGTCTGAAAGTTATGTGGTCAACTCCTTATCTGACATGTGAAACAAGTTTGTGCTTCACAATTAAACAAGATCATGTTGTAGGTAAAGCAAAAAATTGCCCTTGTCAAAAGTTTTGAATGCTTGCATAGATTACAACTTTACAATTTGTAGAATGTTGCATGCTGTGTAGAAGTGGCAATTTATCACTGCAGTCCATACCGCCAGTTGCTGCTTTTCTTCACTCAAATTTTCATCCACAAGTAGAGCCTATGGGATGGTCTTCCTTGCATCATTCATCCATCATCTGTCTATCCATTAACTCAAGATTATTATCACTACTTCTAAATTACTTTGAGGATTGTCATGAAATTTACCATATATTTATCGCATTGTCATGATGGTCCTAAATGAAAATTTCACTAGGACATTCAGTATTGCCATGGAAGCAGTCACCTTGAACATCATGCAATTGCTACTCCAGAATGGATGGTCATATCATGGAGTTTTCACTAAAAGACTGTGATACGATGAAAGTAGTGTCGATCTGATTTTCAGTATGACTGACATGGCAGCCATCCTGAATGGATGGTCATGTCATCATGGGTTTTTCACTAAAAAAAGAAGGTGCATATCTGACATCCAATATGGCCAACATAGCAGTCGTCATCAAAATTGTGTTATTGCTACCCCTGAACGGAAAGTCATATTGACATGGAATTTTTGACCAGCTGACTTTCTATGATGTCTAGTTGATCTTAGTTGAAAAGGGTGCTGATCTGACATCCAATATATTCAGTGTGGTCAACATGGCAGCCATTTTGAAAATTTTGTTATTGCTATTCCTCCTGTACAGAATGTCATATTTGAGATCATGTTTTCACTAATTATTTAGTGTCTAGTTGGTCCAGGATGAAAATAGTGCCAATCTGTTGTCTTGCATGGCCACTTTAATGGCCATCTTTGAAATCTTCTTGCTACTTGTCATCTCAGCATGGGGTTTTCACAAGAAGACTTTTAATGATGTCTGGTTGGTTGCTAACTGAAAATGGTGCCTATTTGACCACCATTAATGGCTACCAGAGCAGTTATCTTCAATGTCTTGTAATTGGTACACTCCTTAACAAAAAGACTTGTTGACATGTAGTTTCCACCAAAAGATTTGTTTTGCTCAGTCCTAAATGGTGCTGCTCACACATCCAGTATGGCTGCCATCCTGAGATTATTGCTATCATTTGATTGCTGCTTTGTCTGTGTCCTATAAACATTTGCTTCAAATCTCACATTCTGAGATTTGTGAGAGTTTTACATCAAAGTTTTTGAAATTTGAAAAAAAAAATTGACACCAGATTGTATAGAATTGAAACTTTTGGCATGCTTACAGCTTGCATATATATAACCAACTTGGCAACATGTAAATGTTGGTTATAACCTTGGCTTTATGGAGGGAGGGGTATTTAGTTCATGTTCATCTGGCGATCCTTCCATAAAAAATTCTTCTGAACACAACTAATCCCCATTTTTGATTGATTGCCACAGAAGTTGGTAAATATTATGGTCATCATCTGAAGATGCATATATATTGACAAATCACTTTTAGTGGGTTATTTTTAGTAGCTATTGTCTTCTTTTAACTTCCAATTTACAAAATCTTGTCAATACAACACATCTTGGTTTTCATTGGATCACCATCAAAACTAGTAAATACTACAGTTATTATTAGAATATGTGCATATCAACAAATCTTGGTGCTCCTGTTGTTAATGCCATTTCAAAATTGAAACTCGGTATAGTTAATGACTGACTCCTGTAGATGCAACTAGTCTCATAGTTTTTAATTGATTGCCATGAGACTTGATCCGTGTTGTGCACATCATTTGAGATGCACATATCAATAAATTACTGTCAACCTGCAATTTTTGCTACCATCAGTGTTGGTGTATACGGTTAAAATCATATGCATATGTACATGTTCACTGAATGTGAACCATTCTTTCTTCTTAGGTCCTAGGCAGAATTTCATAGCACATGCCCCCCAGAGAGGGGAGCTGAGGTTGCTAAATATGTATATATAAATAAATTATTTATAGTCATGCTAAACAAAACTTTGTTTATCTGGGGTGTTTTTCATACTGCATAAATACGGTTATATCTGGAATCTTGAAATGTGGTGAGGGGATGCCTTTGTATGAGTACCACACTGTCATCTGAAATATAGGTCACCATGGCCTGGATTTTAGGTTTTACTGACTTGGGTCAACTTTTGTTGTTAAGTTTATTTCTATTGCTCTATTCATGATAGAATCATCAAACTATAGGATTGTATGTATCTGCATTAGTACCACACCCTTTTCTTGAAGAGGACACGTTTCATTTGATCGTCATGAAACTTTCAGAATGTAATTGTTATCGTCAGGTGATGCTGATTATAAACAAATTCCCGAGCACTCTTTGGTTTTGTTATTGACCTTTTTGACCCATAACTGACAGGCTTTTGTGTATGCAACCTGTTCTGCAGTTTTGTAGGGATGGGTGTATGATTAGTACATAATATAGTCATCATCTACAGATTAGCATTTTAACAAATCTTTTTACTCAAATAATTCTTGTAACAGTTTGACTTCTATGACAGAATTTTGTAAATGCAACTACTATCGCAGATTTCAGTGGATTGCTGTGAAGCTGTGTACATACAATAATCATCTAATGCACATCAAAAGAAAATGCGATTGACCAATCATTGTATATGGCTCCTTTGATTTACTTGGCCCAGATGGAAAGCAACCTGCATTTAATTTGGGGTTAGGTGTGGATCCCTTATTTTCTCTTCTTAAAAGAAGTGTCATAAAATATGCATCTCTTGTTGAATATGAATAAAATCTCCATAATAATTGGTAAATGAAACCTTGCTGTATTGCTTGTTTTATAGCCAAAACTGGGTTTAGTGCCTAGAAATTCGAATTCACATCATGAGATTCTAACTTAAATTTTGTTAAATTTTCATGTAAAAAAATTCTCAGTATACTGTAAATAAAAATGTTCAGTAAAATTTTAATTTAATATGTTAACATTTCTACGGGTATCAACATTATAAGAAATATATATCAGTTAAAGGTTAGGTCAAGAGATATTGTAGAGTTAGAGTTTTAGTTCTTAATTCTGTTTCAGTGTAATCATGAATGTGATATGTTGCCCTGTATTCAGACATAAAAGGTGTCAAAACAAAAGTCACAGATCTATCGGCAAGCATTTTCATGAAAACCTAATGAGGTGCCAACGGTTTTGATTTCCAGCTTGTGGAAATTTTTGTTACATTGTGATAATTACAAGTTGACTTGCTTTGTGTTATCACATTTGTTATGTTTTTTTGTTTCAAATCAAGTAAAAGGGAGTTGAATAAAATAAGCTAAAATCCTATCTAAGAACTAGTGGTCACAGTTGTGGGTCCACTTAGCAGGTTTTACGGTTGACCAGTTGAATACTCTTAGATACTTTCTGTTACTTGCATAATATTAATAAGTGGTTTATCCTGTTTGTTTGCAGATGTGATAAAGGATAGAAAGAAGAAATAAAAATGTGTACTAGATACATGAAAAGCCTAGTTCCTCAGATAGGGTTCATTACATTGAAGCAAGTTCCAAAGTTTGTAGTAAACTTGAAATTCCCAAATTGGCACTCAGAAGTTTGCTGAAAGTTAGCAGAAATTTCACTATTACATGCATTTAACATAAGGCTTCTATATTTTTTCTAATAGAATCCCAAAAAATTTAGTTTCATTGTTGTCTAATTAAATAAATGTCTATCATTTTTTTTAAAATGTGTTGTGGCTCAACAGTAACAATAACACTATAATGTATCCACATTTACATGCAAAGGCAGTGACACAATTAGTGCATAATGTTCATGCTAGTATACACGTGATGTGTGATGAAATTTCTTTCAGTAATATTTTTAATGATCATTAGAGATTGGTTATCTTGAAAATAATGGTTATTTATACATAAAAGTTAACTTAGATTGAAAAAGCTGTTACAACAGTTATTCTTAGTGCCGTTATAAAATAGGTCTTCAACAATTTGACCTACTCTTTCTTTCCTTGCCCCCTTTGTCAGTGTCCATCCATTAAGTCCAGGACATCAGCTGGAACAGATGCAGGAGAGGCAGGGGTATATTTACAGGAATTGCTCACCACACCTATTGTTTTTATTTGAGATTTGGTGATTTTGTTACTCAAATAGTATCTTACATAAGATCAAATTGGAATAGATGTTGCCTTGTAACATCTAATTATGTACTGTCGTTTAATTTTTGGATACTTTTTACTGAAACTTCAAACCAGACACGTTAACTCTTAGTCCATTTCTTTTTCAGAAGGCTCAGATGACCGATTTTGACAGATTCAAATTGATGAAGGCCAAACAGGCTGTAAGTACAATGAACAGTGAAGTCGGCCCATTATGCTCAGTCTTCTGATATCTCAGACTTATACGATTTTCTGGATTTAGCCAGGCTTAAAATTTCCCAAGTTATGTTACTAAGTTTAGGCTGTAAATTTCAGTTGCATTTTAGAGGCACTCCTGTTGCTGTTTATGATTCAGAGATTCTTTTCTACATAAAAACTACTACAGTGTGACAAAAAAGGAATAGAAATACCATTTATTTTGTCAGTTTCAAATAGACATGAATTAAAAAAGAAATAATTACCATAGAAAAGAAACACTTTATTAAATCAAGCTGGATTTTCATCACAAGGGATGTACCTATTCTGATCATTAATTAATCTGAAGTCTGTATTCCAAATTGCTTTTTGCTGTGCGATTCAAATGAATTGTCTGATCTATGTGCACAGCATGCCTTGTTTTGAATTACCATCATTGCCTTGCTCTTTGATTATTCACAAATTGTTACCATCGGCTGCGCCTAAAATCCGACAATCCACGCACCAGTTTCAAGCCACGGCTGCTTCATTTAGTGTTGCCAGTTTCAAGTTAATTTTATCATGGAAAATTATGTGACTTGCTACCATTTGGAACTTGTGAGGAATTGTAAGAACAGTTAATGTATAATATTAAACATCACACAACAAAGATGATAGTTCAAGACATTTATTAATATGTATAATTTGGCATTATAGTGATCATCCTGACTGCTCTTTTTGTCTTGTAAAGAAGTGAAAGTAGATGTCTGTGACTGATAGGGGTTATTAAAAACAGTACTTATTCAGCCATAAAATGCATGTAGTCATACTGTGTGTAAAGGACCAAAACAAGGCAAATGATTTAAATTAGTGTGTGACTATGGCAGCAAGCTTGTTCATGGTGTACAGCAGATTGATTCCCAAGAAGGATAAAGCATATATAAATGAATTTGACTTCTTATCATTTGTACACAAAGAAAGGCCTAAAGTCTGAATCAAACCACTCTCTACTCCAGTCTGAGCTGCTGTATTTGCATTTCCGATGCAAAAAGAATGATCATTGTACACATTGGCATGGAGACTGATAGCTTAAGAAGCCTATGTAAGCAGTGAAAAAAACCTGCTAGGGCATCAGAAACAGTGATCCCTGAGCAGTATTCACATGAGTTATATATGAGCAAATAATATAGCATTAATTTTACTTTACCGAAGTAAGCATTAGTTGCAAACATTTGGACCAGTATTTCATAACGAAAAGGGTCAGTTTTAACCATGCCCTGTAATGAATACTGTCCAAATGTAACATCATTGTGGCATACTTTTTTGTCCATGCCAAGTTGTCATGCATAGTAAATTCTTCACAATGAAGAAATCCATTGAATGCCTGTGTTCACACTGTTTTCAACAGTGTTAAAGTCTTAACATACTAAATTGAAGTTGAGCATACATATTATTTAGAATATCTGTAGGTGACTTGTAAATTAAGCTTTTTTCCTTATTTTATTGGAGCTTTGCTTCAGTCCAGTGAGTATTGAGAATTGACATTCATTGTACACATAAATAATGCCTGTCAGATAGTGCTTAATAGCTGAATAAGGCAAATTAACATAATAAATCAGTACTTTTTCATGATGTGGTTATTTTAAGTAAGACTATGCTCCTGGTATCTCTTCTGTGGGCAACTGTGGTACATCTGATGGAAAAAGCACACAGAAGGTCAGTATTAGAGGGACATAAGACAAAATATTGTGGAAAGCCTGTGAGCCCAAGCTCAGTGAAAGTACAACATTGGCTTGTACAGTTTTAGTCTGAATATTGCTTACAGTGGGAGAGATGATTACTGCTGCCATGTAAAAATTTAAGTTAAAAAAATACCCACCCACCCCAAGTAAACTAGGATTACTTAAACTTGAGAGATAATACAGAAAGCCATGGACCTCCATGGTGTTTGGAACTGCAGAGTCTGAAATTGAACTGGAGGTCACTAAGGTCAAAGTGTACTTGAACTCCATGTTGCCTATGCTACATTATACCATACTTCCAATCTTCTCAAATTCCAAAAAGCAGTACATGATACTTCATTGCAACTTAATGGAAATTGCTCTAACTTGTTGAAAAATATTGACTATCTTACTGAGAATGACTTGTTAAGGTAGGCAGGTCGATAATTCTCAAACTTTTAGATGGAGTTGATAATGAGCAGTATCCACATGTTAACAAGGTAATATTCCATTTTTGCTACTGTTTGATCATACTTGGAATATATGCTTATATCATAAAAATTTTGAACAAGTAAGATAATAAGCAAAATTCAAGCATATTATTTAAATGGGGATATCTTTCATCTTACTGGCTGTGCTTGTTGCTGCTCTGGAAATCTCGGTTCAGATATGATTTTGTTACTAATTTAGGTCTTAAAATATGTAACAGAAAGAATGTGAAACCAACAATTTAAGAAAAATCATCCAGCAAAAGAGAAGAGAAACTTGCAATATTGTGAATTAAATTACACATAATCCTAAATGTCCTATCACAAGTCCAAAAATATTGAATGTTCCGAATGAATTTCAAGTCTTGACTGACCTGATATAACACATTGATGCAGTCCAGAACATTTTTGAATGAGTTCACAAAAATCTAAAGTAATGTCCCACTGTGGCCTAAGTGGTTTGAGTGTCTGCCTTGAATGCCGGTCATGGGTTCTAACTCCGGCCAAGTCATACCAAAGACTTATAAAAGTTGTACTAACAGCTGCCTCGCTTGGTGCTAAGCATTAAGACAAGTTGGCCTGTTGAGAATAATGTGACTGAGTAGAACATGATGCTACATGTCTGTTTCATTATGCCCCAGTGCTAGACATCACCATAAACTTCCATACTGCAGCCATCTTAGAGATAGCTGATAGTTGATTGTTAGTAATCAGTTAATCTAATAGCTACTGATAGGGCCATTACTTGAAGTCAGAATTACAATGCTGTCTTTCTATTTCAGAGGAATCGATTGATCAATGTTGAGTTTGGCAAACTGAGGAAAGCAGAAAAGAAAAATCCACCTGCAAAAATGGTGAAGAAACCCAAGACAGCAAAGCCTAAATCGAAGAAGTGAATGTGTCTTGACAGAGCTAAATAAAAAATATCATTCGTGGCACTGCAGTGTGTGTTCTTTCTTTAATTTGGGGGTTTGTAATGGACTTGCCTACTTAAGAAGTGGGGGCTAATCAGTAACTTGATTTTTGTATTTAAAGATTTGTATAAATTGTTGGTATTGTCGGCACTTTTAAGATATTATTGGCTATATAATGATGAGGAAGTGGGAACAAAGTACATTTTCCAAGGACAGAAAGGTTTGCAGAAAGGTTGTAACTTGGGAAATGGTTATTGTTATTTTGCAATTCTAAGAGGCATGGATGTCTAGTTTGTGAAATGTGTTTTGTATTTAGGACAGTTTCTTGGTTTCATTGGGTACAGAGGCATGCAGTTTGTTTGAATTCACCATAGTGAGCACAATGCCACCATTACAAATTAGGCCATAGATAGATAGATATATATATATTCAAAACTCTGAAGGTTACTATAGTAATTTCGTTTTAAAGTACATGTATATGCTATTATCAATAGCTGGCACCATCTTGTATACATCGGTCTTAAAATCTTGGCTACTTAAAAGTGGTGTAGAATATTGTGCAGGTTTTTAATAATTGTCTGCTTTGTATCAGATGTTTTTATACAATATTCACTTTATACTTGAACTCTCAAACACAGCAATCTTCCAGTTTTAAACTTTATTTGCATGAAAAATAAAACATTTTCAGCAATAAACTTGTGCGTACTAAACATTTTGGTGAAAAAAAATATTGCAATTTGTATGCATCACAGGTGTATATAAAAGGGTTGAAAGAGGTACTTGAATTATTGTAGGTCGTTTTCTGAGGCATTTTAGCCAGAGTCGCCTTTTTATGTTACTTTTAGCTGTTTTATTCTATGTGCATTTTACAGAATTTCACATTTTTACCTCCTGTCTTTTATCTGCATTTGTTTGGAAGTTTGTTCGTGTTCATTAAGGTTTTGCAAATCTTTTTCTGGTTGGAATTAATGTTTACACTTATTATCTTCCTAAAGTTTTTTTATGCAATTCTTTACATTCTTAGAGCATTACCTTTAGCTGGCTGCACATAGCCATTATTGTGCTGACATGCTGATAAACCCCATACAGGGCTTTATGGATGCATCTTTGCAAGTACAACACCACAACACCAAATGTAGGTCACTTGTTTATTGATGCTTTTGTGATTTGAGCAAACATGGTTCATATGTATGTATGTATGTATGTATATATATATATATATTAAACAATTGATAAAGTTGAGGGGTTGCACTGAAAATTCCTTGAATTTTGAACAATTTGGTTTTATCCTTTGGGAATAAAAACTACACCACTATTTCAATAATTACTGCCTGGACAAGTTTCAAAATCGCTTAAAATGCATGGATTGCTGGATTTTTTTTTTTTCAAACTTAAAAATGCTAAAAAAAATGGCTCCTATTTGTAAGTTGTGATCAAAGCTGGTAAAAGAAACCTTGATATATTGATGAAAAAAGTGCTTAGTACTCCAAAATTTGAATCAGCATTATGAAATTCCCAATTTTTCATAAGTTATATATTTTGTTTTCTTTCCAAAAAACATTCTTAGTTCACTGTAAATAACATTATTTCACAAAACTTTGATCAACGAAAATGTAACTAACGCCTACTAGTGGCAACACTTGAATAAATTCTAACTGAACAAATTTTGTCAAGTGAAGTTCATGTTTTAGTTCCATCTTTTTATTTGGTTTCAGTGTTGTCGTGTATGAAATCTGCCATCCTGTATTCAAACATGAAAAATGTCGATGTACTGTCACAGCTATGTCCATGAGCATTTCTCTGAGAACCTAATTAAGTGTTGGTCATGTTGTGATCTCCGACTTTTGGAAGAATTTGTTGTATTGTTCCACTCTATTATAAGAAGACCTGCTTTGTATTGTCATGTTAATGATGTAATTTGTATCAAATGTAATAAAGTGGGTGGAAGAAAGAAAAACTTTAAAGGCATGCAAATCCTAACTGCACAAGAGCTAGCAGTCATTTTCCTTTGTTGGGTCTACTCATTTTCAGTTGGTCGATCAAGCACTGCTATAAATATTAATATGCAAGTAATTAAACTATTTTAAACTTGCAGAGTCGTTCACAAATGTGATCAAAGATAGCACGGTGGCCAAGCAAATTGAGTACCAAATGAATAAGAAGTTTTTTGTCACATGTATGGTTAATTATGGAGAAGCAAGTTTGTAGAGAACTTAAAATTTTTGATTTGGCATTCGGAGATTTCCTCAAGGATGAGAAGAAGCTTCACTATTACTTGCAAATGAAATCACAGCATCATTTTACATACAGAACAAAAAAAAAAAAAATAGTTCAGACATTGAAAGTTGTTTCATGAAATATTCCTAGTTTTTGTTGTGAATTGACAAATTGATGTAATACACAATGTTTTTGTGTATACATGATGGCTGTTGAAACCACATGGAATTATGTTGTTTAATGAACTTTCAGGAGGTTGGGTATCTTGAAAATAAAGGTAATATACACAGAAAAGCAAAACTTCATTAGGAAAAGTTCTGTATTAAAATTTTTTCCAAACACGTGCATAAAATGAGTATTCAGCCATTAAACAGCCCTATAACTCCATCCTTTCCCGTTTTTTAAAATGAGGATGGCAGTGTATTCCCTTAATGTTTTTGCGTAATGTGTGCCATCGCTTATAGTGCAGTATTTTCGGACCTTGTGCACAAGTTGTCGACGGGTGAGATTGTGTGTGTGGAAATAATGTTACAGTAAAACCTGTCTTGTGAGACCACTTCTATGAAAGACCACCTGTCTTGAGAGACCAGGTTTTCCTTGCACAGATTTATTGGTTATATAGTGTTATGACCTGTCATGAGAAACCATTATTTTTTGGCAGAAGGGGTGGTCTTTCAAGACGGGTTCTACTGTATTTACGTCTCCAAAAAATAGCTTAGTTTGGTTTGCTTTATGGGGTTTAATGCATGATTGCAAGTATATTTTGGGGAGGAAAAAAAAGGGAAAGAGCCATAGACCCATGGGAATCTAACCAGCATGCATTCTGGTATACTTGCACTGGTGTATCCTAGACTCGAACTTGTATGGAGAGATGTGCAAGTGATCCATAAAGGTGTTCCTTTGACCACTTGGCCAACCAGGACACCAAGATAAAATAAAAAAATTGGTTTCACTTGGTGTTTTATGGCGCAGAAACACAAGTAGGTTATTTAGTTTTGAGGCAGGTGGAGTAAAGTGACATGCTGAAGGGCACACCACCAAAGACACCAAAATGGCCACCAGTGTGGTCAGATGGTAGGATTAAACCCACACGTTTTCTGTAATGAGCCAGCACCTGTACCAGGAAGACGCTGCAGTAAAATGAGAGAAAATTTAGTGGTTTAAATAACACAATATGGGTAGATACCAGATAGAGTATCATCCCTTTGTTGTAGGTTGCACCAGTTCAGTTTTTGTTTTCTTTACAGTTCTGAGCAAAGGAGAAATTTCAGTTTCTATAAGAAAAGAAAACGCTACTTGAAAACTTGTGCAAGCCATGATAAAGTCCTTAAATATACAACTCTTTGAGGTTATATGAATCATGGTTATGTTTGCATATTGAGGTTTTTTTATGCACGTTGGTTGCAAGTTACAAGAAATTTCATTTAACGTCGGCCGACTGAGTAAAATGAATACTAGCCCTCTACAAGCTAGTTTACTAACACGGTATTTAATAATTCGGCAGACAGGTACACAGATGGTACATAGTTCAAATATAAAAGCACCCATATAGGTATTAGAATGCCAATGTTAACAGCTGGTTAAAAGACAATGCAACATTAGGTAAAAGACGAAACAACAGTAGTTTAAAAGACAATACAACAAGGACAGTACAACCTTAAGTAAACTACAACACTACTTGACAAGATACAGATGTACGTTTTTTGCAGGGTCATAACAAAAGTGGGTTGTGTGCATTGAACACATTTCATGTTGTAAACCTGCCATAAGGCAAAGCATATTCCGTTAGATTGTCAATCTAACTTGTACCAATTTAATTTCTGTACGAGTTCCAATCTTGTTGTACTTTGAATAAGAAGAACCATTTCGATCATGGAGCGGGTATAAATGTCACTGAAAGAAGGAAACTGGTTTCATGACACAGACTCATTGTCCGACATATACAGTTATCGAACTTTGTGCATGGCTTACACTTGGGGTAAGGAAGAATACAGTCTATTTCAGTCAAAAGATCATCGTTCAATGTCACTGAAAGTCCAAAGGTTACAGATTGATGTGAACTCGAGTGAAACGGGACTAATATTTTCTGCAAGAACATCATTGGGTCTATATCACATACCTAGACCAAACATTGTAGAGAGCTTGCACTTGACATAAGGATAATGTCTGTCAATATTGGGATCAGAAGGTCACACTCATCGAAAGAAGGAAATGGTGTTCGCAAAATAACATTAGTTCCATGTCAGATCTGAACCAATTGTTTTTGATGAATGGTTTGCATGTGGAGAGAGAAGAACCCATCAAATTCAGGAATAAAAGATAGCAGACTAACAGAAGAAAATTATTTTTGCACAAACATTTCGGTTATTGAAAATGTGTCAGCACGGAAGTTTGTAGATGGTTTGCACATTTGTTAAGAAAAACCTTTTATTTTGGGTCACATGGTCAAGGATTGAAAGAAAACTTGCTTAGTAATTTTAGTATCTTGACCAACTTTTTGGAGGGTTTGGACGTGAGGTATGTAATAAACCTGATGATCGGGGTAGCGGTGGTGGTCAAAAGTGATTTTGATTTACAGAATAATTTTGTTATAAAGAAAGTTACTTGGACATTTTGGATGGCATGCACGTTGAATAATTAAGAAACCAATAGATTCAGGGCGCTAAGACTCGGAGGTCATGGTCAGAGCAAATCTAACAAGATAATGGTTTCAAAACAGTATGTTTAGCTCGAGACGGTATGCTTTGACGTTCTGTCTAGGACATTGAGACCCCTTGGTAGGTAAGCATCGAAGTTGACCATACATACTTGTGCCTAAATAGATTACTTTTAAACACGTGGCAGGCATATCATGTGCAATTCATATTACTGTTTTTATTATATTTTGAATAACGCAAACAAGTCTGGATAGGTTGCATTCCCATTTCTACACAGATTGAACATAGGTACAATATTTGGTGCATTTTGTGCTCCTTCCTCAATTAGCGCCCCTTCCCTCTTAAAATGTATCTCCACCACCACCACCACTGTAACAGAGGCCTCTTACACTCTTATATCCATCCGTCCCAAGAAGCTTGTTGGAACATTGTATTTAAAAAAAAAAAACATGATGTAGGCAAATGAAATCGAGCATATTTGTATGTAGAGGACTGGATTAAAATTTCTGGCCCTTATAAGAATGTTCGGCTTTGCTGGTTATAGACCAAAAACGTTGGTGCGATGGCTTTTTGTTTGTTGTCCGCCCATTGGAACAAGTTTGTTATCATTACTCATCGAAAACTACTTTGTTGATTGCCATGAAACTTGATAGACATTCATCTCGAGACCTGCTTGGTAATTGAAATGGTGCCGATCAGACATGGTGGCCTTATTGAAAATCTTGTCACTTGTCATATTAACATGGAGTTTTCACTGAGATTTCTTGTGACGATGAGTTGATCCTGAATGATAATTTTACTGAAGTCCGAGATGGCAATCATCTTGAAAATCTTGTCGATACTCCGCCTGAACAGAATGTCCTATTGATGTTTTCACCATTCGACTTTTTTGATGTCTAGTTGGTCCTAAAGTACAATGATGCCGCTTTCGAGCATGAAATATGTATGCCACAGCGGCGATATTAACAGTTTTATTGTTACTACTGATTGGAGTTTCATATCAGCATGGGGTTTTCACAAAAAGACTTCTTGTGAAGGCTAGTTGGGCTCAACTGGAAATGGTGCTGATATGACATTGAATACGGCCACCTCGGCCTCGAAAGTGTTGTGCTGCTACAGAAGTGAAAGGTCGTTGACTTGGGGTTAGCAGCAGAAAACTTGTTGATTTGTTGGTCTTGACTGAAAGTAGTGTCAGTCGGACATCCAGTGGGCATCTTGAAAAACTTGTTAATGCAACTGCTTTTATATAGATGGTCATATGAGCGTGACACGTACCAATTAACATTGACGTATGCTCTAGGCCTGCAATAAATCGGTAGCCTGTGAAGGGAGTGACGCTCTTGCGGGGGATGGCATGATTGATTTTTCATTAGAATCCTTTGGTATAACAGATAGAGAGGCGAGGTGAATTTGGGGGTTAAGTAGCAAGGAAACGACAACTTGAAGATAATCCAGAGAGAATTTGTGCTATTTCAAATAAGTCTCATAAAGTTAGTTTATCCAGAAATAGTTATTAATAAAGGCCAAAATAGACAACATTATTGTACCTAGGATGGGCGTGTTACATTTTTGGCGGTTGCAGTTATTCCTGATTTGGTAAGTTAAACCAGTAACCCGTGTTTTCCAGACGAAATTCAATGCTTTAGTAATTTCCCTTGCGAAATTAGTCTACGTTTCAGTGGAATACCAAGAAGTTGACTCCGAAAACTAACGAGTATTTCTTGTTAAAATTGTTCAAGGGACAGGTGTGTGAAAGTTTGAGGGATACGGAACTTAAAGAAACTAAGATATTCTGCTGCATAAGAAAATCGAGTCTTGGAAAGCACAAGGAGAAAAAAAGCTCCATATGTGCACCACACAGTAGGAAAGAGAGCAGAAAACAAAGTTACAGTTGATGACTGGAGAGGGGGGGGGGACAGAAGGAAAAGGAATACGGCAACGATGACCTGTCACCAACATTGATTATGGAAGGACCAGAAGCAAACAGATTATGCAGGCATGCTGAGTTCGATCGTTCACTCAATTTTAATAATGAAAGTTGTTTTATGGCTAATTGCGTTATAAATTTGGTAATTTTATTTCAAATGCCATATTTAATTTCATTATGCTCATGTAATTGATTAAATTGTTATTTTTTATATATGGGACTCGTGTATTATTCTATATTTCCACTCAGATCTCTGCTATTTCATCATTAATTTCATATTTTATTTTATTATTTACTTCATCTGGTCAATAACACATATTCATACAATTTGGTAGCCATCTTGGAAAATTAGTAGCCAATAGTTATTTTGGTTATAACTAATGGAGACATGAATTACTGATTTCAAGTTGAAGAACCAGTGCTGAAACATCTTAACATGGTAACTCTATAGCATTCATTTTTTGTGTCCTCAATAAATGGAGCAGCACACCGTCTTCGTGTCCCTGTAAGCAGACAGTAAAAATCGGAAAGTCAAACACTAATCACACGAATACACGAATAAATTTAATAGTCATTGAAGCACAAAGCTTTATCTTGCCTGGGACACTAAAAAACTCGAAGCAGCCAATAGCTTGAATGAAAACGTAACCTGTGCAGGTCTTGAGTTTACAAAGAAAAACAATTCCTACGAAATGTTCCAGACAGAGAAGTTAGCATAATTCCTAGAGACGAAACCTTACTGATTTTTCTTTTTGCATACCATTGCCCTGAAGGTCTTGGAACGGGGGGGGGGGGGGGGGGGGGCAATATGTAGAATCAGCTTTGTCCGTCTGTCCACCTTCCTTGAGCAGACAATAGTTTTTATATTACTTCACCTACTGATGTGAAACTTGAACGGTGGGCACATCTGGAAATGAGCATGTATGGTGGTTCAGGACAGGTGGGGACATCTGGAAATGAGTATGTATGGTGGTCCAAGACAGGTGAGTTACTGTGATATGTATGTAGAGCGCCCCCGTAAAGAACACGTTTGTATAGCTGAAACATTTAAGTCGTAAGCATCAAAACAGTCCTTTTGAGCAATTCTCATGTTTTATTCCCCACAGAACAATATCCTTTAGTAGCAAGGTCCCACACAAGCCCAGCACCCCCTCCCCTAACACCGTGATGAAAAGTGAACTATTTTAAAATGCATATTAAATTTTCTCAGCATAGCAAGCAGTGTTATGCTGAAAGACAGGCAAATGAAAATTGCTACTACTATTCTTGAGATGTCATTAATCAGTTTCCCAGTTTGAACATGAATGGAACAGATCAGGTTTATAGCGGTCAAGGTGTAGAATGTTTGCTTCTTCTTCTAACACTTGTATAGGGAAGAAAGCTAATTCGCTGTCTCGTCAGTTTTTCCTTAATTTCATTAAAAATGAATGAAAACATTTTCAACATGGTTTTTCTTTCACTTAAAGCAGCAATTTTAAATTTAAGTTGACTTCACTCCTGTGTTCTAAGACTTCTAATTTTCCTATAATTGAGATCATTTCACACAATACCGTCAAAAGGTATATTAGTAAGCAAGAACAAAATAATCATAATTAGCTTATTTTCATGCATAGCAACAATGTTATTGAATGAACCGTTTTGTTAAGAAAATCGTGCATGATGATATGAAAATAAGAAAATTAAATGCACAAATTTTCATATTTATTTTAAGGTGCCATTCTATAGTTTCGGACTCAGAGTTTTAAAAAAAACAATTTCCCCGGTTTTCTTCTCTGGTTATACTTGCTATTTAAAAAAAAAGTCCATGTATATTTTATACATTGTTAAAATAAATTTAAACATTAAAAGTGGTCCTAAAAGCAAAAGTATAAAAAGTAAAAATAAAAATCGCATGGGTATTTAGCATTGTCAGACGTTAAGTTAATGTTCAGGCTGTATTAAACTAAGATACACATTTGGTTGATTCACTCCCCTCTTATCATGGCGTCAACGTCAGCGAGTGACGTAATATAACGTAATGTTATAGCAACCAGGCGTTAGTGTAGTGATCAAGTGAAAAGAGGCACCAACATGTCGGCGGAGAACCATAGATCCCTATATGGAATATCCGAATGGACGCCCCAAGAAAGGGACGGTTTCTGGAAGAATGCACTGAAAGTAAGTCATTTTCGTCGGTATAGTAACGCCTGAAATTTCCGTGGAAGTCCCATGAGAGTTTTATGGTTAAACTTTTATGAAGCGTCAATAAAGAATTGAACTTTACCACTTTGTTAAAAAATACAAAATAAGTAAAGAGAGAAGATTGAACTTCGTTGTAGAAACGTGAATCAAAATGTAGACTATTTTTATCTATGATCTGTAGATTAGAGCAAATTATCATCAGCGTGACATATGTAACCGATAAAGAATCCGATACATAAATTCAACAAAATATTAATTTGTCCATAGATCTCAAATAGCATTGTTCTTTTTAAGCTAATTGCAGTTTTAGCAACCTTTCTCCCTGCTTTAGTTGGAGCCGCGGTGGCTCGGTGGTTGGCGTGCCGTACTCATGATCGAAAGGATGCGGGTTCGAATACTAGCA
This sequence comes from Megalonaias nervosa, assembly GCA_016617855.1. Classification (NCBI taxonomy): domain Eukaryota; kingdom Metazoa; phylum Mollusca; class Bivalvia; order Unionida; family Unionidae; genus Megalonaias; species Megalonaias nervosa. Next base: position 34,098 of record JAECUM010033424.1, read on the forward strand.
TCAGACCAGTCTGGACCAGCTACCGTAGTGTGTCTTTGGGCAAAGCACTTATTTCCAATAGTCTCGGCACTAGAAACCTTCTCGTGTTGCTGAACCGTAAAGCAACAAACCAATCTTACATTAGTCCTGATTCGATATTTATGAACGAAGATGGCAACGGTTCAAATCTTGTGCGCATGGTCTAGTAGCGGATATTTAATTTATATGTAGATCCAGACACTTTGACACCGATCTTTAATTACATTGCCACTGCGAAACTTCTGTGTAGCATGCATTTCCTGCTAACAGAACATTTTAAACTTTTAAACTTTTGTTATGTCGAAAATATCAACACCAAAACTACCTCGATATTGAGCCTTCTGGGATGTTTCCTTTTTGCCTGTATATGGGACATGCACAGATAGAGACAAATAAACAAACCTTCCTCTGTCTACCTACCTACCTAATTCTTAACTACCCTCTTTATCTCCGAAAATTCAGATTTATGTATCTAATTACCAATGCACCCACCTGCCAATACACCTAACAACTTAACTACCTATATACACACACGCATAACTTTCTCCTGCAAAATATGTGTAATAATATTAATGTTAATATTATTGTTATATTTTGAGATGGAAATGTAACAGTCTGTGGCGAATGCGAGAGTTTTTAAAATACATAAGTTCAGGTGAATTTGAAATACAACTGTGTCGAAATTTTGGTTTATGATGATACAATTTACGCAAGCAATATCTTCAGCAAGTTATAACAAGAAATCCTGTCCAAAACAGATGATAGCATTGTGGTGTTATTATTATTGTATTATCTATGTTTCACTCAAACATGACTACAATGCATAATCTTCACTATTCAGTATCTCAGAACTACTCATAACAAATTAAATTGGGTTACTTAGATATGATCACTATTCTTCTAATTGTAATTAGAAACATTACATTACAACAGAATAATTAGCAAGAGGATCTCAGTTCCAAGTTAAAAGGGTTGATTAATGACTCGAACAAGTAAATCATTGTATCACAGAGGAATGATTAATGACTCCAACAAGTAAAAACATTCTATCAGAAAAGGAATGATTTTTGACTCCAATAGTTAAAAACATTCTATCAAAACTTGCAATTCAAAGACTTAGTAGTCACAGATGTGCTGACTGACAATGACCTCCCAACTTTGAGTGCAGGAACACTAAGGAATAATGGTAAACACTTTAAAGAATTCATAGCTAATTATTTTCCAAATATATAACTTTCGAACATATAACATTACCTCCTTACCAGCCTTATATTTTTTTTTAATTTTTTTTTTTTTTGCAGCGGTGCCAGGCAATCAGGAGGAGGCACATTGCTGTCCGTGGGGATGGGTCAAAGTCTTTCCCTGGGATCAAGCCCTGGACCAGCGAGGATGCAGAGAAGGCCAAAAAGGAGAGGCTTGATAGTTTCTTTGGCATTCGCCTGCATCCATCTGAGGTTGGTAGAAAAATCAAGTTATATACGCTATTGAAACACATAAATATAGCGGTCAGTTTATCGTTTGGTCTTTGCTTCCTTTTTATAAACAAATAAACAAACAACAACATCAACAAACAAAATCAACAACAACAACAGCAACAATCGATGGTAAATAAAAGTTGGTAAAATGGTTAATTTGACTGCGCATCGGATGGCTTTACTCAGAGTTAAATTGACCAAGTAGCCAATCAGAAATTACTAACTGCACTAGTCAAAGTTACTTGCTCAATGGTACCATGAGACTAATGAAAATTAGTAAAAATCACGTTCCATTGAGTAAAAGAAGTGCCAAAGCTAATGGATCTAACTACACCCATGATATTTCACACCACATTATAGAATATCGGATTAAATTTTAATTCCTGGATCTCAAGGAAAAGAATTGTATTCCATGTTTAGGGCTATGGAACTTTAAAAGTGTAAAGTGAGTGATAGTTACGAGTATATACTGGGGGATAACTGGAATTTAATGTAAGTCAAAACAGTTATCATACATTTAGTTCTCACTTCCAAATTGTTATTATGCTAAATCAACTAAAAATTGGTCATATGTGGTGGTACATATCTGCATCTGCATAAGACGTGTACCAAATTCAATTTCGAATGCAAATTAACGTTTCTGACAGTTACTGATAACAAACTGATCAACAAATTATCAACTACTAAGAATATTCTTTTTATTAATATCGTACGGCCACCCCATGCATAATATGTTTTATAGGAACATATGTTATACATACGGTAAGCGGACTAAAGACATAATATCGGCAGTTTTGGAAATTATCCAAATTATAAGGAAGCTCTCAACTTAATTAAGTTCCTAAAACCTGTTGTTGACAGGTAATATATTGTATAAGAGTATATGTCCTTGTTTGATTAAAGGACCTTTCTCACATGAGGGCATCTTCTTGCTATTAATGTCGTACGGACGCACCACATACCATTCTTTTTATACAGGTAAATAAACATGTTATGGGGGTAGTTGTCCAGGGGGTAATTGACACGGGGGGAGGGGGGATTGACCGATCAGTAATTGACATGGGGTAATTGACCGGGGGTAGATGATCCCGGTATATGACCGGGGGTAACTGTCCTGTCACCAGAGATTTCACCCTATTTTACTTTTAAAAATATCACTACAGCGGTGAAACTGTAAAGACAGTTAGCGAAACTGGCTTGCCTTAAGCCAAGAGCAGCGAACTCATAAACAAATGTCGCCTGAAACAATACAAGTAAAGCTTTATAATTTCTTATTACATGTGTATGTGCAGGCTTGTGTGTAGGTAACCGTTTAAATCTCATGAATTTTAGTCTTCTTTCATTTTGTGATGTCTTAGACTTTCATTGTTCTTTCTTCAAACATGCAGCTTTTGCTTTTCTAATTCTAATGAGCGTTTTCCAATTTGCCTGCCAAGTTCAACTCTGTCAGACATTGTTTTTGATATGGTTTGTCTTGCTTTTGTCTTGTTATACTTCTATTGAATTGTAATGAAATTTTGAAAGTCAGCTTAACATTATTTCATTGTAATAGCGATATTATTATTATTATTATTATTATTATTATTATTATTATTATTATTATTATTATTATTAATACAAACCACCTTTCATTGTTACTTAATCTGATTTGAAAATTAATTCGGTACCTAAAAATAATGGATACAATATATGCCCAAAACGTAATGAAAGGAAAGACAAGACAGATTATTACGGAACTAGCTCTTGCAAGGTGCAAGAAAAATACGTAAATGAAAGCCTATCCATGAATACGACCTGCAAAAATGCCACAGTTATAAATATTTTGTAGTCGTTAAAATAACAAGAAGTAAAATTTTACATTAATTAAAAACAACAGTAAATCAGATATCACTTGGAAAATGTTCCATTAATTGGCTTATACCGTAGGTGTCTAAACTTTACAAGGCCTGGTGATGATAAACTTTATATTGATACTTTCTTCTGACGCTAATCAATAAAGTAAACGTTTTCACTGGTCAAACAGTAGGTATAGAGTAGCCAGTGAAAACATGAAAATATGATAAAATGTCTTCGAGAAAAAGATAGAATAGTACAATACTAAAGTTGAATCATTCAAGGTGGCAAACTGTATATCTGAGGAGATTTTGAAAAACATTCACTAACCTATTTTATCTCTTTTTTTCTCTAGTCTGTTTCACGAGGAATTTGACTGCGTGAAATAAAGACGTTTATAAAGTTGTAATAATAATGCTTGTGAGAGGTACAAACGCATCAACAATCAATACTCTTTCATCTACCAAACATTTCTTCTCCTATCATTTTTATTTCTTCTTTTTTTGTTGGCTTTTTGAAATAGATATTACTAAACTTTATTAAACTATGAGTCAACGCACAGGGAGTTAATCTTAACGTGAATGATAAACATCCAGTGAAGTAGCTAGTTCCTATATGATTACATATTATCTTTTTTCTGTTTTATCGTCAAACTTTATATGTTGTCGATCGGAAGAAATATGTTAATCAATGATATCACATTATAAATAGCTATATGGGTATGTAACATTCATTCTGAAATTTTTAGTAGCTGTATCATTTACAAAGATTTCATTTGTCCTCAGCATTTGATTTGTTCTCGTCCATCTTTTACAACTATCTTCAATTACATTTGTATCCATGATACCTTTCAAACTTCCACTTGCAATAGATGCTTCCCGACAAGGTCGCTAGCCGACGATATTCATTTAACGTGGTCGATGGGCAACCGGACAGTTTCTCTTACATACGACCACCAAAACTGACAAGTTTGAACAAGGCACACTGAAGAGAAATCAACTTATAAATTACAATATAAATACTAACAGGAAGCCTGATTTACGTTCTGTTTATGTATGTATCTTTTTTAACAGCATCTTCAAATTCAATGAATTTATTTCAACTTCCAAACACCATATTGACTCAACGAGAAATCAGCCAGCGTATCACAAACTTGGTGGCTGATGACGTCATTTGGAAAGTATCTATAGCTATGTTTAAGTTTTGTTTGTAGTATAAAACGTTTGTTAACAGTACCTTTTCATTCAAGTATTCTACTTCTTCACAGTTGGACAATCGTTGCTATTTAAATAACTAATGTCATAATATGATGGTGAAAATATTGACTTTACACCTAAAACTCCTGCATTCATATTCAAAAATCACAATATGCATAATTTTCAATGATCGTATCAATAAAACTTGCTTTTTGTTTTGCAACATTTTTAAATGATGTGTATATTTCTATTAAGTACAGGTGACTACCTCGGACACCTTATTTCGTTTTCATGAAAATGTGTCGCTTATGTTTATTTTAGCACTGACTTATGTGTCATAGTCTTGCCAGAATCTACATAACAGGGACAATTTATATATTTTTAATTCACTTTCTTGAGAAACAAAGACGAGCAGACCTTTTTTGAATATGGACATATCGAGAAATCCCTGTTTACTTTAGTATTATTGCTCGTTTTGTCTTGCAGCGTAATGCAGTGTTTAACATCTGATTCATAAAAAAGAGTGCCAAGGACCGTCTTAGATATGTTTGGCACAATAGTTATCCCCATAATGAGGGAAAACATTGCTGTATTTATATATAGTCTATATTCATTATAAATATTTAACAAGTTTCGTGCCTGGAAATATATTAAATTGATCTTGAAGTTGCTTTATATCTTTAAAATTTCAATGTTGCAAACGGACATTGATAAAAGTATTTGATCATAAATAAGCTTAAATTTTGGAGTTGTAAATAAAAGTTGTACTGTGTAAAAATTAATGTCCTCGTGTGGTTTATGTTTAATTGACCATTGATCTTCGATTTTTCCATCGTTATTTAACGTTGGCTACCATGGTTATAGCGGTAAATATAAATTTCGAGTCTATGCATAAAATATGGCATAACATAAATTATTACTTCACAAAAGGAATTAGACATCATGGGAATTAATTCTAAAGATCATATCTACATGGAAAAGAATAAAGTGTTGTGCATATCTCCAGGGAACGTATTAGTGTGGTTGTTTCTTAATTACAAGGGGATAAATTACGACAGTAATCTGTTATATTTACAACAGACAAATGGCAAACGTTCTAATCAATGTCATGTGTTACCGAGAGGCATTGCAGGAACATTGCACTGCATGCTTGGCTCATTTGTCTTACAATAAGATAGGATATAAACTTTTTGTTGACGGAGAGTATTTTACGGGACGCATTACACTAGACAGATCAATCCCGTTATTGTAATATGTGTATGTTAATAATTTTTCATTTTGATCCTAAAATAAAAATAATGTGCTCAAGTTCATAGCAGACAAAGAAAAACATAACACTCTACATTTAAACTGGATACCACATGTCTAATAAATTACCAATGCGCTGTCTCGAGCTTGTATAATGAATCAATCCACTTTAATTATTGGTAAAATATCTATCTAGCTGATCGAATTTTCTACTGTGCGCTTGGCAAAATACCACTGAAAAAACATTATATATTATCTGTACATTTGTCCGTGCGTCCGTCAGCCTGTTCATCTGTAGGTCGGCTCGTGTACAATATTTATAAAATTATTAAAGTATATGTTCAGTCATAAAAGAATGTTAAATTATATTCTTTTTTTTTTTCATATATAATCAAGGCTTACATTTGAAAATCACATATATAATTGCAAGATATAAAATTAATAAAAATATTATTATAATTACCATTTTAGAGTATTGTAAAAATTGACCTAAAATAGCCAAAGGAGAACTGAAAATGGTTCCATGTAATCATTTTAGTAACTACTTGTGTATAATACTATGTCGCACGTGCTGTATTTGTAAACTCTGTTTGCACCTCAGCAATGTTGTAATCGTTTCAGAATTTGATGTTTGAACTCAATTACAGAGTGAATGTGTACGTGAATAGGCTCGTAGATCAAAAGATGATGACATACAGGTGATCCGTTTAACACATATTAAGTAAAGTGAGAACAACAGATGCTGACAGTACTTTTGATTACTGCTTTAAACGTAATAAAGAATATGAAAATTAATTGGAAAAATAAATTTGGTGTGTGTGATTTTTTTCTTCTCATATTTTTGGTGCAAAATATAACCAATGAAAACAGGTCTACTAGTCCAACAATTTTTAACGGATTGTCACGAAACTTGGTAAATATTATCATCATCACTGAAGATGCACATATCGACAAATTACTTTGCTCCCTTAATTGTCCTAGTTACTGCCTTTTTTGTCTTGTTGGTTAGTATGAGACAATCTCATTAGCGCAGCATGTTCTTCTCTTTGTCTTGGACGTTTAAGCATGGATCGCTTTGAACTTTTGTATATATTTTTATTATTATTAGAAGGTGCATATGTTGAAAAAATTGTTCTCCCTTTGATTTTTGTAAGAGTTCTTACCCTTTCTATTTATGGCTGGATACAGCGTATGAACTCTAAAATTGCTATAAAACTTAATGCATAATAAGGTCATCATCTTAAGATATGCATGTTGATAAATCACGGAACCCACATTTTATTCAGAAGAACAATTGGGCGCTCGCCAATTATTATGTACTTTCGAAAGAGTGACGTATGTAGGGTGAAGATATTTGCATTTGCAACATGCACAGTGGAGGTCATCATCCTAAAATATGCATGTTGATAGATCACTGTACCCACATGTTGTTCAGAAGAATTGTACGCTTTTTGTATTCAAGTCTCATCTCTATTATGTGGGAGGGAGGGATGCGGTAGAGGCGGGGGCGTGAGCGAATTGCTCACGATTCCTCTTGTTTATGTTTGACATTAACAAAATTAAAACACTTTTGTTTTCCTCTTCAATGTTATTGTTCAACACATCTACTTTGAGTACGATTTTATTCCATCCACTCTTGTTAAGAAACAAGCATTATCTCATGATACATACATTGCTATTTTATACACAACTCTTAAATATTTAAATTACCTCTCAGAAAGCTGTGTAATTCAATAAAATGTTGCTTTGTGTCATTTATATATTGTATGTATAATAAGCCAGTTTATTATCTTTTGTCGCTCATCGTTTTCGCCGTTTCGCAAGTCACTATGGCCTGGATGGTCTGGTGACGTTATAATTTGTGAAGTAATAACCTCATGTTTGACTGGTCTAGTGGTTTTGTTTATTTGTTTTTTGTTTTAAATTGTTAAGCAATACTCCCCACTTTGAATAGTCCAGTATGTTCTTTTAGTCTTATATATACTGTTATTCTTGAAATGAGTCGTTAAATTAACATCTGTTAATAATTAAATGGGATCACGCTCTTGCAATGGTTTTAATAAACAATTGGTAACTTAATACTTTGCTAACTGGTCCAGAATGCACACAATTAAACTGATATTGTCATTGTCTCTCGAAGAAAAAAATATTTTCAATTTATCCAACACATAGCAATATTCGCTAAACTATGACAAATTTGCAATCATGAACAGAAATTAATTTAACATTATTATACAGCATTTCCCGCACATATCACAAATGTAAGATCTGAAAAAAAAATCAAGTTGTCAATGAAGATGTAGTTCCTTAATTCTTAATCTGTTCACTCTAACACGCCAAAAAAAGCATTGTATGTAACGTTTCTTCATGATTTTACTTGCAATTAATCAGATAAATTCTTCATACTAGAAATAAGAACACTTACGTCCATTGCAAATAAGTATTTCCTTATCAGAGCTACTCCATTGAATATTAAAGTACAATTAAGATGTTACTAAACTGCCTTTCTTATGTTACGATAATGCTTGTAATATTGACTTATGATGTATATACATCATTAAGATTGCGAATTCTTTAGTTTGCAAATTTTGTAGTTACTAAATACATATGATTTAATTACTAAATGCACATGATTTAATTACTAAGTGCACATGATTTAATTACTAAGTACACATGATTTAATTACTAAGTACACATGATTTAATTACTAAGTACACATGATTTAATTACTAAGTACACATGATTCTCTTCTAATTCTATTAGGGACAGAGAATAGTATTATGCTGCTTTTATCACCAATTATTACGATACCATTTTTTGTGACCACTATTCATGGTAGTTTTCCGCGGCCTATTATGTCTGCATGATGTGATGATTTGGATTCTCGCTGGCTAGCGGGGAAATTCTCTGATCGAAGGAGAGAAATACAACCTTCTGGCCTCCCTTACAGAGGTGTCTCTCCTGGTGATACATGATGGTTACATAGCAGGGTGCTAGAGGATAACAGGTTCAATCTTTGGAAAGGATGAACTCTAGAAATGTAGATTTATGATGGCTTTTATAAAATTAAACAACATACTATATACAAAACTACACACGTGATATTAGACTCTCCAGATATAAATCACACATAAACTGATTATATTCATACAAAGCTTACCAACTTCATACAATTCCGGAGTTTCCGTCTTTTAGAATATGATATAAAAAATAATATACCGAATATACCAACAATAGCCAAAGTATACTTAAAATTTTATTAAGAAACTAATATTTCTAACTAATACCGAAATCGTTTTGTAGTAAATACAAAATATTGAATGATGGAAATGAAAATCCGCAACATCATGCTGTGTAACTTTAATGGCATCTTATCTCCAAAAAGATAATTATTATGGGGCATGAAGTTGGCAGCAAGTCGTTTTCGACAATAATCTAATTATGTAAATACAAATACGTATAAATTGCTAGTACAATTAAACAATCCAAAATACATATTTCACAACTGATATTATATAATAAAAAAATAATACAGCATATATCAAGAAAAACATGAAATACTTTGGACAATGTCATCAGATAAAAATTTAATTACTTTGTGGAACTAGAAGAAAAAGTCTTTAAGATGTAATAAAATGTACTTACCTCTTACCTGTCAGGAACGACAGAACTCTAGAAATGCAAAGGTACGACGGTTTTCCCCAAGCATATGAAACTTGGGCATGAAATGCGTACCTTGTTCTATAAAAGACTACAGGTTAAAGCAGATGGACACATCCTTGTGCTCTGGAGTTGCGGTAAGTTCCTACATTGTTGAAAAACGCTTTCTGTGCCCAAAAATAGTCCTTAAGCTGGGTAAAGCTCATGCCACCTGATTTCAGAGTTCGTGA